>JAEOAE010001231.1:0-157001 GCA_036365155.1 Meriones psammophilus | reverse complement strand
GTAAATAAACTTATTTTTAAAAAGAATACAATGAATGATGAATATCAATTACATGCAACAGTATTATATAATAAGGTGTTTATGGAAGACTTATTGATAATCCTGATTCTCAACATTTACTATTTTACTATTTTCAGTTGCCTCACTTTACACAAGAAACATTTAGTCCAGTGGATGAATATGTAGGGAATGGTGAACTAACACCAGCCAGGAAGTTCTCTGAGAGTAACACAACAGTAGTAGCCTGTAGAAGTTTCTTTGTGTACACATACCTATTGTTCCAGGGGTACTATTGAAAATATCACAATCCACACTGAATTTTGAGATATGATGGAGGAGGCTTTCTTTTCCATGTATGAACCTGCTTCTGGCCTAGATGTGTAACCATGTCAAGGGTGAGTTTTCTCTGCCTGACTTCATCTAGAGAGTGTCTTTAGACATTGACACCACCAATCAAATTTGATAGATAGCCTTTGACACAGATCCCTGATAACTCTCCCCTCCCTTCAAATATAGGATAATTTGGTTCTGTGTTCTTGTTCTTATTCATATAATAGGAATGTGCTGTTTAATGCAAATTGAGCATCCTTGAACTGCCTAGTATTTAAACAATTATCTACACCTATGCTTGGAGCATCCCAGGCACTCCCAAATGAATATAAGCCTCTGTTTTCTGTTTTATGGAATTAAAGTTGAACTTAATTTCTGAGATGGTTCCCAGAGTGGCTGACCACTGTTATGCTTGTGGGCTTTCCAAGCTTTATAATCATCTTCTGTCCCTCATGCCTTCCTGGGCTGGTGGGAAACAGCCCTCCAGGCAGCAAGAGAATCACATTCTCTGAAATTCCTGTGATAAAATGTTTCAGACATCATAACATTTCAAATTTCACATGTTTCTGGATGTGAAATGGTCAATCAAACAGTGTCATGGGGTGGGACTCTTTAAAATGAGTTATACTTAGTGTTTTTTCATGGTAAGTTTGCAGGCAAGCTTCATTTATGAAATCTTCTGAGGTGAGTACAGTGGCCCATGGAAAAGAAATAAGATTAGAAATTTTATTTCTCTGTTTTTAATAGCTGAGTACTGTTCTGAATATGGTATGGGTGGATGGCAGAGGATAGGAACTCCCCTTTTGAGTGGTCTAGGGAAATGGGATGGGGAAGATGGAAGGGTGGGTGAGACCAGTAGGAGTTGAGGGAGTGACCTGACCATCATCAATCAGCATATATAAAATAAATAAATTTCAAAAATAAAAACAATTAATAAAATAAAAAAAGTAAGAAAAACAAAACAAAAAAAATAAAAAATTTGAGTCTAAAAATTTGGGTAACTGCCCTTCCTCAAAGAGAAGAAAGAAGATATATAGAAAGAAAAGAAAAACATAATCTTTGTCTTTGTCACCTTTCTTCCCTGTGGGCTCACTTGATAATCATTATCCAATGGAGACCATGCTTCTCTCACTGAAGTTTATGTTACCATAGCATTAGGATTCAAATCTGGAACTAATGGCAGAGGTTCCTAGTTAACATATCAAATCAAACCTACCTGACATTTTCTCCCAGCAATCTTTCAGTTCTTCCATGTTGTCTGGTCCTCCAGGCTAGTATAGCCCATGCAATACCCTGAATTCTCCTTCCCAGGGCCTGAGCTAAACTCACTTCCCATTCACCCATATATAGGCAAACTATTTTGGCTACCCAGTCCTGTCAAGAGCCATTCAGTAGCAACAGCAAAACAGCTGTAGAACTCATGGAATGTGGCTCCCCTGTTAGCATAGTTACGAGGAGTTTGTCTTGGAGAAGCATAATCCCTAGAACTGCTTGTCCTGAGGACTTTGTGCTCTTATGTAGCATATCTCTGCTTGTTGCCCTTATGATGCCCATATTCCTCATAACATGAATTGTATGAAAACTCTAAGGAGGCTTCTAGCCCATCACTGGGCAATATCACTGGCATTTAAAATTAACAATGTTTGATCCCTTTCCACCTGTTTACTGGAGCAGATTAATGAATTAACCACTGCCCTTGGAAGGAGCCATAGATGTAGATTGTTAGCAATGGCCATTACACTTAGAAAGAATTTGGAAAAATAGATTGTTTAACAAGGTCAGGGAGGAATTTTTTATTACTGTTGCTCTATAGTATTACTTGAGATCTGGGATGAAGATACCTCCAGAAAATATTTTATTGTACAAACATGCTTTTATCAATTCTGGGTTTTTTGTTTGTTTATTTTTCCATATGAAACTGAGAGTTGTTCTTTCAATGTCAGTAAAGAGTTGGGTTGGTATTTTGATTGCAATTGCATTGAGTCTGTAGATTTAGTAGAGTGGCCATTTTTACTAAGTTAATCCTACCAATCCTGGAGCATGGGAGATCTTTCCATCTTCTGATATCGTCCTTGAAGTTTTTTTTTTCCATATAAGTCTTTCATTTGCTTGATTAGAGTCACACCAAGGTCCATTATGTTATTTGTGGCAATTGTGAAGGGGTTTTGTTTCCCTAATTTCTTTATGAGCCTGTTTTTCTTTTGTATACAAGAAGGCTTCAGTTTTTAGTTTGTTTGTTTGTTTGTATGTTTTACTTAATTTTGTATCCAGCCATTTTGTTGAAGATATTTATCAGCTGCAGGAGTTACCCTGGTTGAATTTTTAGGGTCATTTCTGTGTACTATCACATCATCTGCCATACAAGCTGGACTGGATGTGGAGAAAAGGGAACCCTCCTCCATTGCTGGTGGGAATGTAAACTTGTACAACCACTTTTGAAATCAATCTGGTGCCTTCTCAGAAATTTGTGAATAGTGCTACTTCAATATTCAGTTATACCACTCCTGGGCATATATTCAGTAGATTATCAACCATACAACAAGGACATTTGCTCATCTATACTCATAACAATTTTTTTTATAATAGCTTGAGTCTAGAAACAACCTAGATTTCCCACAGCTGAGGAATGGATACAGAAATTGTGGTACATTTACACAATGCAATACGACTCAGCAATTAAAAACAAAACAAGGAAATCAGCAGACAAATGGATGCAAGTAGAAAAGATCATCCTGAGTGAGGTATCCAGAATCAGAAAGACACTCATGGCATATACTCCCTTATAAGTGGATATTAGTTGTATAGTATAGGATTAAAAAGTACTAAAATCTATAGTCCTAATTGAGCTAAACAACAGGGAGGACCCTAGGGAAGATGCTTAATTCTCATTCAGAAGGGCAAATAGGATAAACATCAGTAATGGGAGAAGATAGGGAACAGGGCAGGAAACAACCAGAGAGGGCCTCTGAAGGAATATACATAGCAGTGTATTGAAGTAGATGGTTAGACTCATAGTCAAACTTTACGCAGACAGCATGGACTCAAATGGAAAATTCAGGAGATTGAAAGACCTTGGTGGGAGAGGCACTCCACAAGGAGGCCAATTGAGCCAAAAAATATGGGCCCAGAGGGTCCTGTTCCAACCAAGGACCATGCATGAAGAACAGCTAGAACCCCTGCTCAGATGTAGCCCATAAGTATCTGTCTCCTTATGAGTTCCCTAATAAGGGTAACAGGGGCTGTCTTTGACATGAACTCAGTGGATGGCTCAGGAGTAGGATCACCTACTCCTGGGAGGTGCAGCCTTTCCAGGACACAGAGGAAAAAGGTGCAGCAATTACTGCTGAGACCTGATAAGGTAGGCAAGAATATGATAGGGGAGGAAGACTTCCCCTATCAGTGGACTTGGGGAGAGGCATGTGTGAAGAAGGAGGAGGGAAAGTAGGATTAGGAGGGGAGGAGGGAGGAGTTTATGGGGTGATATAAAGTGAATAAAGTGAAATTAATAAAAGTTTAAAAATGAACAAAAACACTTCAGCAAATTAAAATGAGAACTATATTAAAATTTTAAAAATGCATGCGAGAATTATAGGACATCAAAATCCAAATGTGCCAGTGAGTGAATTTTTTGGCCATCTAACTTTTGGAATGTACTCTTAAATGTACAATTAAGAGAAGTCCCTTGGATAAAATGAGTGTCCCTTGGAGATAACTACACTTTCATTTGCAAGTGCTTAACAATTAGAGATAAGGTTTGGGACAAACCCAGGTGTGCACTTCTCATTTCAGCTTTATAACCACATCTGGTGCAGAATATTAAAAGGCCTAGTGCATGCTGCCTCAATATCTCACAATTTATATATGCTTCAGTCATCTTCATTTATAGTGCTTTCTTCTTTCGTATCCTCTATCCTTTCTCTCTGTTAGTCTTCTGGCTGAATTACAAATGTCTGTGGAGGGCATGAATTTGATGGAAAATTTCCATTTCTACTTGAGTCTTCTGAGGTCTCTCTCTGAATATCTATTTTCTCTACGGGTCTCTGAATTTGTTTCCATCAGCTGCAGGAGGAAGCTTCTTTGATGATGGAAGAACAAGACCCTGGTCTATGAGTATAGCAGAATGGTGTCAATGGTCATTTTATTTCTTTTAGTAGAACGTAGTATATTTTTTTCTCTAGAACCCTGGGCTATGTAATTTCTTTTTCTTGTTCAATAAACCAGTGTCAGGTGTGGATTCCATCATGTGAAATGGGCCTTGAGTCAAACTATAGATTGGTTATTTACTCCTACAACTGTTGCATTAATATGTCTTACAGGACACTGTTATAGTTCAAAGGTTTGGTAGCTGGGTTAGTGTTTATATTTCTCCTTTTTAGTAGTGTGCAGAGTATTCCCTGTATCAAAGTTGCTAATACATAAGTGTGAAGGTCCTATATAGGCACGATTTATGCATGTTCAATGATTTGTGTAAGTGTTACCTCAAGCAATAGGGCATTGCAGTCATTTTGTGGAGAGCAACCTATAGTCTTGACAAAAGCCTGTTTTGTTTTGGCATTACAATCACACCACTTTGGCCAATACCTCAGTTAAATATAAACCATTACCAGTACTGGATGCTTAATTTAGTGACAAGAGATTTCCAGTTGGGACTTTCTTCTTGGGTGGTGATTTCATTTATGTTGGCTTCTTATATGTATATATTTTAGAAAGCTTCTATTGCATTAGGTTTCCACTGTACCAAACAAATGACCCTTAATTTTACCTGTCTTTTCACATGTTACCTTTTCATTGCCCACTTCCTTTCCCAATCCCCTTCAATTCTATCTTTTTAGCCCACCTTCAATTTGTACTAAGTATTTTATTTCCCTTTCCTATGGAGAAATCTCTGCCTCCCCTAACCTCCAGTTCTTAATCTGTATGTATCCCCTGTGGTATTATGTTCAGTTGCTTGAATATCATACACCTTGCAACTAATATATATGTAAAACAAATACATACCCTATTTCTCTTTTGGGGTCTAGGTTCTCTCACTCTCAGTTACCTGTAAATCTGCATTTACCTTCATGTTTCATGATTTGATTTTTTAAATGTCTGAGTAATATTTGATTATGTAAATTCACTAGTACTATAACAAAAATGGAAATACACACTGGAAAAACAGACAAAATATTCACAAATGGTGCTGACCAAACTAGATGCCTATATGTAGAAACATGGAAATAGATGCTTATTTTCACTCAAACGTCACCTCCAAATGGATTAAAACCTCACCAAAGTTCATATACAGTTAAAGCCATGAAGTCAGCACAGCTATTTGACAAAGATCAAGCACAGCTGAGCTGCATGTTACAATAGACTTCATGCTATCTTTCAGGCTTGGTCTTGATCTCTACTTGCTACATGCTTAGAGGGCTTTCAGTACATGTAAGACCTGGGGACACTGGAGCAATGGGAAATACTTCAATGAATCATTTATGCCTTCACTCTGTGGTACTGCTTCTAAGCTTCCCCAGAAAAATTCTGGGCATACTGCCTCTCTCAGAAATATCAATTATCTGGTCCTACATGAATGTCTTCCTTGTGGAAATTGTAACTCACATAAAAATGGCAGAGAATTCTTTATGAGACTTCAGCTCCAAGACAGTCTTGCAAAATCTACCCCTGTACTTCCTCAAGAAGAAAATAATCAGAACAACATACTCTTACAAAGGCAAACCAAGTCTGTAGTGCTAGGAGAGTTGATAGCATTTGAGATTAAATACCTCATACTCCTCTATCCTCAGGGTATTACTTGGCATATAAGATTAGTAGTTACATATGATATGCCCCCCAAGGACTAGATGGAGCTGTAAATGAATGACTGGAGACATCTTCACCTTAAACAAGGATCTATAATGATGGACAAAGAATGTTTTGTAAAAATGATGTTAAAAATGAGGTATTATGACCTCCTTTCCTAGAAATATCAGCTTTCACAGTATCACTGTAGTGTTGTATGACCAAAATAATGAAAGAATACTTAGATTTAGCACACAAATAAATTCTACAAAGATATGAGGTGTAGACATTGCATTATGCCAGGAATTGAATAATAATTGTTGCTGCTTTGGCCTAAATTGTTTTTATTTTTCTTCTTTTTCATTCTTTTTATTATTATTATTATTATTATTATTATTATTGATTACACTTTATTCATTTTGTATCCCCCATAAGCCCCTCCCTCCTCCCCTCCCAATCCCACCCTTCCTCCCCTTTCTGCATGCATGCCCCTCCCAAGTCCACTGATAGGGGAAGTCTTCCTCTCCTTCTTTCTGATCTTACACTGTCAGTTCTCATCAGAAGTGGCTGCATTGTCATATTCTGTGGCCTGGTATGGCTGCTCCCCCCTCAGGGGTAGGTGATTAAAGAGCAGGCCAATCAGATTGTGTCAGAAGCAGTCCCTCTTCCCATTACTATGTAACCCACTTGGACACTGAACTTCCATGGGCTACATCTGTGCAGGGGTTCCAGGTTATCTCCATGAATAGACCTTGGTTGGAGTATGAGTCTCTGGGAAGTTCCTGTGTTCAAATTTTCTTGTTTTGTTGCTCTCCTTGTGGAGATCCTGTCCTCTACAGCTCTTACTATTTTCCACTTCTTACATAAAATACCATTCATTCTGCCCAACAGTTGGCCATCAGGCTCAGCATCTGTTTTGATAGTCTGCATGGCAGAGGCTTTCAGAGGCCCTCTGTGGTAGGTTCCTAGGTTGTTTCCTGTTTTCTTCTTCTGGCTTTCAGAAGCCCTCTGTAGAAAGTTCCTAGGTTGTTTTCTTCTTCTTCTGATGTCCATCCTCTTTGCCTTTCAGGATGGGGATTGACTGTTTTAGTTAGGGTCCTCTCTCTTACTTAGTTTCTTTAGATGCACAGATTTTAGTGGGTCTGTCCTATGTTGTATGTCTATATGAGTGAGTATATACCGTGTTTTTTGCTTCTCGGACAAATCACTCAGGATGATCCTTTCCAGGTCCCACCATTTACCTGCAAATTTCATGACTCCCTTATTTTTCATTGCTGAGTAATATTCCATTGTATAGATGTACCACAATTTCTGCATCCATTCTTCAGTTGAGGGGCATCTGGGTTGTTTCAGCTTCTGTCTATTACAAATAAAGCTGCTACAAACATGGTTGAGCAAATTTCCTTTTTTGTGTACTTGAGCCTCTTTTGGATATATGCCTAGGAGTGGTATGGCTGGATCTTGGGGAAGCGCTATTCCTAGTTGTCTGAGAAAGCACCAGATTGATTTCCAGAGTTGTTGTACAAGTTTACATTCCCACCAGCAGTGGAGAAGGGTTCCACTTTCTCCACAACCTCTCCAGCATGTGTTGTCACTTGAGTTTTTGATCTTGGCTATTCTGATGGTGTAAGGTGAAATCTCAGGGTTGTTTTGATTTGCATTTCCTAATGGCTAATGAGGTTGAGCATTTCTTTAAGTGCTTCTCTGCCATTTGATATTCCTGAAAAACACTGGCCATCCAGTGACTATACCCAAAAAGCTGAGAAGGCTTCCTTCAGGAAAAACCATCTTCCTGCCAAAGGGATTCTCTCCACTACAAGAGTCCAGGAACAACCAGAAACTAACTTCAAAAACCTAAGATAGCCCAATGGGTAGAGGACAGTGTAAAAGTTCAACCAACAAAAGCCAGAGCAATATAGCATCACCAGAACTCAGTTATCCAGGGCAAATAGCCATAAACACCCCAACATAATTGAAATTCTGAGTATTTTCTTTACTTAGTATTCTAAACTCTTCTTTTAAGGCCTGTACCCATATTTCACACCTATCTGTCTGTTGTTTGTTTTGTTCACTAATCTCTTGAATGTCTTGTTTTATGCCTCGCTTCTAACTTTTATTTTTTTCTTTATATTGTTCTAGTTATTCTTTGTGTTTTCCAGTATCTTTTCTAAAACCTCTGCCCTCTTTTTCTGTTGTTTATCATGTTCTCTATCCCTTGTTTTATGTCCTTTTTTCAACCTTCATTTTTTTTCTTTATATTGTTCTACTTGATCTTTGTGTTGTTCCAGTATCTTTTCTAAAGCCTTTGCCTTTGAGAAGATATAAAAGGCTAAATAAATTATTGAAGTTAAATTGAGGAATATAAATATAACCATAGTCATAATTTCTAAACTTTCCTTTATTTCTGTCTTAAAACTGTAGAAGAGAGTATTAGCCATACTCCGAGAACTCTGTTTTAATGTTTCTCTCATCCTGTTACACTGTAGGGGCAACCAATTTTGTTCAGTCTCAGGTCTGCCCACAGTAGGCTGTCTTTTGCTCTGAGGCATGTTTAAGAATCTCTCTTAAAGGGCCAGTAATTTATGTGGGAGTTTTTAGGTTTAAATTTTGAGTTGTATCACTGGGAGCTTATTCCTCTCTCCCACCAAATTATATTACAGTAGGATTTAAAGGGTGTGGATACTTAGATTATTTGTGTGCCATTTGTTGTAGATTATTAATATTTACTATTGATAAATCTTTTAATTAAGCAGTGGTTATTCCTAAACAGCTGTATAAGCAAATCACCACACAGAGACTAGGATTTAATTAATTAACCTAGAGCACAATGCTGGCCAACAGTTACTCCATCCTAAACCTCCAAGCCCGTAGAGTTTTCTACCATTCAGATTCACCCATCATACTTGCTTTTTGTTATATTTTAGTTCCAGTTCATTTCTGCATGTGGTGCCAAAAGCTCTCCTGCAGATTCTCCTCCTCTCCTCTCTTGCCTCCTTCCTCTTCCTCCCACGCTGGACCCTGATGTCTCACCTTATCCTCTACATTACTCATTATTGGGGCTGTTTGTTTTAATTGACAATATAGAGAACAAATGGTGGCATGTTTATGCAAACTTGAGACAAGTGATGCTTAGAAGAAGCATCACAATGCAATATCTGGATTGAAACCAGACAGTGGAGGAGAGAAATCAGCATTTGAATGATCAAGGGTAAATTGTATACATTTCAAAAAAAAAAAAAAATATTATACCAATATAATCTTTTGTATCATATTAGAACAACATGTTCTAAAACTAGAACATAATAGCAACAAAAATAATAAACAACCTGCATATGCATGGAAACTGAACTCTACTCAATGACAGCTGGATTATGGAAGACATAAACTAATTAGACTTTCTAGAATTTAACAAAAATGAAGGCACAACTTATCCAAACTAATGAGACATAATGAAAGTAATTCTAAGAGGAAAGTTCATAGAACTAAGTGCCTTCATAAAGAAATCTGAGGCATCTCAAATCAACATAACAACACATGTGAAAGACCTAGTCAAAAGGAAGCAGACATACACAAGAAGAGTAGATGGCTAGAAATAATCAAACTTTAGCAGAAATCAATAAACTAGAAACAAAGAAAACAATTCAAAGAATAAACAAAAGCAAGAGCTAGTTCTTGGAGAAAATGACAAAGACAGACAAACCTTTAGCTTAACTAACTAAAACACAGGGAGACACTATACAAATCAGCAAAATCAGAAAATAAAAGGGGGTATAATTACAGACACTGAGGAAATTCAAACAATCATTAGGTTTTACCTTAAAAGTCTATATGCCACAAAATTTGAAAATCTAAATGAAATGGAATATTTTCTTAATAGATTCGACTTATCAAAGTTGAATATGGATCAGGTAACTAAATTAATAGATCCATATGCCCTAATGAAATAGAAGCATTCATCAAAATTCTCCCTGCCAAACAAAGCCCAGAGCCTGATGGTTTCAGCACAGAATTCTACCAGGCCTTCAAAGAAGAGGTAATGCGAATACTCTTCAAACTACTTCACAAAACAAACAAACAAAAAAGATGGAACATTACCAAACGCATTCTATGAGGCCACATTCATCTTGATTACCTAAACCTCACAAAAGCTAACTAAAAGGCAGGGATACACTAACAAAGATAATTTCAGAACATTCTGTCTTATGAATATTGAAACAAAAATACTCAATAAAATACTCACAAAATGAATCCAAGAAAACATCAAAGATCTTATACCATGACCAAGTGGCTTCATCTTAGGCATGCAGGGGAGATACAATATATAGAAAACCATCAGTTTAATCCACCACATAAACAAACTGAAAAAGAAAAAAAAAAAACATGATCATCTCAATAGATGCTGAAAAGTATTTAATAAAATCCAAGCTCAATTAATGTTTAAAGTCTTGGAGATATCAGAAATAAAAGGCACATGCCTAAACACAGTAAAGATAATATACAACAAGCCTATAGGAAACATCAAACTAAATGAAAAGCAATTTAAATCAATCCCACTGAAATCAGAGACAAGTCAAGTTTGCTCACTCTCTCCTTTCTCTTCAACATAGTACTGGAAGTTCTAGCTAGAGCAGTAAAACAACTAAAGGAAATCAAGGGGATACAAAGCAGAAAGGAAGAAGTCAAAGTATCACTATTCACAGATGATATGACAGTATACATGAGCGACCCTACAAATTCTACCAGAGAACTACTACAGCTGATAAACACCTTCAGCAAAGTGGCTGGATACAAAGTTACTAAAATTATCTGAAACCCTCTTGTATATAAAAGACAAGAGGGCTGAGAAAGAAATTAGGGAAAAAAACAACCTTGCAATAGCCACACAAATAACATAAAGTGCACTGTTGTGACTCTAACAAAGCAAGTGAGAAATCTGTATAAAAAAAAAACTTCAAGTCTTTGAAGAAAGAAATTGAAGAAGATATTATAAGATGGAATGATCTCCCATACTCATGGATCAGTAGGAATAACAGCAAAATGGCCATCGTACCAAGAGAAATATAGAGATTCAATGCAATTCCCATCAAAATACCAACAAAATTGTTTACAGACCTTGAAAGAACAATTCAACATCACATATAAACACAAAAAAAGCCAGAATAGTTAAAAGAATCGAGTATAATAAAGAAACTTCTGGAGGCATCTCCATCCTGGATCTCAAGCTGTACTAAAGAGAAACAGTAAAAATGATGTGGTACTTGCATAGAAACATACTGGTGGATCAGTGGAATTGAATCAAACACCCAAAAATAAACCCACACACCTACAACACCCAATTTTTGACAAAGAAGCCAAAACCATTCAATGGATAAAAGAACATCTTCAACCAATGGTGCTTGTCTAACTGGATGTCCACATATAGAAAGATACAAATAGATCCATACTCATCACCCTGCACAAAAGCAAAGTCTTTGTGGATCAAATAACTCTACATAAAACTAACACTCTTAATCTGTTACTGAAAAAAGTGAGAAAGAGCCTTGTACACATTGGCACAGGAGACAACTTGCTGAACAGAACCCCAGCAGCACAGGCTCTAAGATCAAAAATCAATAAATGGGACCTCATGAAACTAAAAATCTCCTGTAAAGCAAAGGACACTGTCAGCAGAACAAAATGATGGCTTACAGACTGGGAAAGGATCTTCACCAACTCTGCATCTGACAGATGGCTAATACCCAGAATATATAAAAAATCCAAAAAATCAAATACTCCAATTAAACATTGGGTACAGAGCTAAACAGAAATTCTCAACACAGGAATATTGAATGGCGTAGAAACACTTAAAAATGTTCAACGTCCTTAAAAATCAGAGAAATGAAAATCAAATTCCTGTCATAACGCAATGTCTATACTTCATATCTTTGTAGAATTTATTTATTGCTAAATCTAAGTATTTTTTCATTATTTTAGTCATACAACACCACAGTGATACTGTGCAAGCTAATATTTCTAGGAAAAGTTAGTCCTAATACAAACTTTGTTTGCCTTTTAAGAAAATGTTGTTCTGATTATTTTCTTCAGGAGGAAGCACAGGGGTAGATTTTGCAAGACTATCTTGGAGCTGAAGTCTCATAAGGAGTTATCTGCCATGTTTATGTGAGCCACAACTTCCATGAGGAAGACATTCATGTAGGGCCAGATAATTGATATTTCCGCTAAAAGTGAGAGGGGCAGTCTGCTCAGGATTTTCCTTGGGAAGCTTAGAAGCAGCACTACAGAGTGAAGACATAAATGATTCGTTAAAAATTTTCTATTGCTCCAATGACCCCAGGTTGTACAAGTACTGGAAGCCCTCTAAGCATGTAGCAAGTAGAGATCAAGACCAAGCCTGAAAGATAGCATGAGCTGCATATTGTAACATGCAACTCAGCTATGCTGGATCTTTGTCAAATAGTTGTGCTGACTTCATGGCTTTAACTGTATATGAACTTTGGTGAGGTTTTAATCCATTTGAAGGTGACTTTCAGTGAAAATAAGCTCCTATTTCTATGTTTCTACATATATACATCTAGTTTGGTCAGCACCATTTATGAAGATTTTATCTGTTTTTCCAGTGTGTATTTCTATTTTTTTTGTTATAGTACTAGTGCATTTACATAATCAAATATTACTCACATATTTAAAAATCAAATCATGAAACATGAAGGTAAATGCACCTTTGCAGGTAACTGAGAGTGAGAGAACCTAGACTCCCAAAGACAAATAGGGTATGTATTTGCTTTTACATATATATTAGTTAGAAGATATATGATATGCAAGCAACTGAACATAATACCACAGGGGATACATACAGATTAAGAACTGGAGGTTAGGGGAGGCAGAGATTTCTCCATAGGAAAGGGAAATAAAATACTTGGTACAAGTGGAAGGTGGGCTAAAAAGATAGAATTGAAGGGGATTGGGAAAGGAAGTGGGCAATAAAAAGGTAACATGAGGAAAGACAGGTAAAATTAGGGGTCATTTGTTTGGTACAGTGGAAACCTAATGCAATAGAAACTTTCTAAAATAAATATATATAAGAATCCAATAAATATGAAATCACCACCCAAGAAGAAAGTCCCAACTGGAAATCTCTTGTCACTAAATTAAGCATCCAGTACTGGTAATGGTTTATATTTAACTGAGGTACTGGCCAAAGTGGTGTGATTGTAATGCCAAAACAATACAGGCTTTTGCCAAGACTATAGGCTACTCTCCACAAATTGAATGCAGTGCCCTCTTGCTGGAGACAACACTTACACTTACATGGAACATAGATAAATAGAGCTAGTGCCTACATAGAACCGTCACGCCTGCATTCTAGCAACTTTTGTATGGGAAGTACTCTGCAACTACAAGAGAAGAAATATAAATGCTAACCCAGCTACCAAACTTGTGAACTATAACAATGTCCTACCTGTAAGACAATATTAGTGCAACAGTTGTAGGAGTAGATAACCAATCTATAGTTTGACTTAAGGCCCACTTCACATGATGGAATCCACACCTGATACTGGTTTATTGATCAAGAAAAAGAAATTACATAGCCCATGGTCCTAGGGAAAAAGCAAATACTATGTTCTACTAAAAGTATTAAAATGACCCTTGCCATCATTCTGCTATACTCATAGACCAGTATCTTGTTCAGCCATCATCAAAAAGTGTCATCCTGCATCTGATGGAGACAAATTCAGAGGCCCATAGAGAAAATAGACAGTCAGTGAGAGACCTCAGAATATGCCCTCCAGGCTCTTCAGTAATTCAGCCAGAAGAGTGTAAGAGCCAGAAAGGATAAAGGATATCAAAGAACAAAGCACTATAAATTAAGAGGACTGAAGAATAGATAAACTGTGATAGACTGAGGCAGCATGCACAAGGCCTTTAGTGTTCTCTCCCTAGCACTATCTCTAATTGATAAGTGCTTGCAAATGAAAATGTAGTTTTCTCCAAGGGACACTCATTTTCTCCAAGGGACTACTCTTAATTGTACATTTAAGAGTACATTCCAAAAGGTAGATGGCCAAAAATTTCCCTCACTGGCAAGTTTGGATTCTTATGTACTAGAATTCTGGCATTGATTTAAAATGTTTTTATCATAGTTCTCATTTTAATGTGCTAAAGATTTTTTCTATTTTTAAAGCTACATGTCCTCTGTGTGTATACCATTGTTTCATTTTAATATTTTATGAGATTCCTGCATGAATGAACAAGTCTGCATCATTTCCCAACTTGGTCTATTTTTGTTTTTGTTTTTTTTCCTACTCAGATGTGTTTGCTTTTGTCTTTTTGCTATTTTATTTTCTTATTATAAATTATATCCCTCCTTTTTTTAATATGAGGGTGAATTTAGACATGATAGAAGGGGAGATGGGAAAGAGTTGCCAGGATTATAGGAAGGAAAAACTTTAATCTGGATGAACATATAAGTAAAGTGACTATTTTTAAAAGAAAAAAGGAGGAGGAGAATGAAGAGAAAGAAAAAGAAGAAGGAAGATTCAGAGAAAGAAGAAAAGCAGGAGGAGGAGAAGATGAGAAGATGAAGAAGAAGAAGAAGAAGAAGAAGAAGAAGAAGAAGAAGAAGAAGAAGAAGAAAGAAAAAAAATTGTGTCAAAAGAAATGTTAAATAGCTATGCACAAAAGATCCAGAAAATCTAAAAAGTGCAAAAAAGTAATTTATAAATAATAAAAATAGAAAAAGAAGACAAAACTCACATCAAAATCCTAGAAAATATTTTCAGCAAAATAATAGAAGAATGTATCCTTAGCCTAATGAAGAAGGGGTAGCCTATATAAAAGTACAAAAAGTATATAGAACAACAACAGAAAAGAAATTGTGCTCAGCACATAAAATCAAAACATTAAATGTAAAGAAAAGTATGTTAAACAAAGAAGGGATATTAAATTTGCAAGTTGAAAATATTAAGTTGCATATAAATTCAGGCTCTTTAGAGTAACTCTTAATCTGTCAAGAGAGATTCTAAACCTAGAATGTCTGAAACAAATTATATATAATCTTTAAGGGATCCTTATTCCTATATCCAGTAAACTTTAAATAATAAATGATGAATAAAGATATATTGCATAATAAAACCAAATATGAGTAATATCTCTGTAAAACTTCACTACAGAAGCCAATCAATGGAACACTCCAATCTAAAGTGTTAACCATACCCAAGACAACAAAAAGAATGAATAATCCCAAGCATCAAATCAGAAGGCAAAAACTCCACACCATAACTACAAAATAAAGGGAAATAATAAACATTGCTCATTGAAAACTCTCGACTTGGATGTTCAATTCTCAAATAGAAAGACAGGAAGTATCAGAATGGACTAGACAACAATGTCCATTCTTCTGCTGCATCTACTGAACACTCTTTATCATCCAGATTGGACAGCATCTCTGTGTAAAAGGATGAAAGGAGACAGTAGAAGAAAGTGGACCAAAAAAGAAGTTTAGTGGAACTTTATTTTATAAAGTTCACACAAACAAATACTAAAATTCTTGAGTCGATTTAAAAGAGAGTATGGACTGTACACACTGAATGAGGAGTTCCACCATTATCCATATGAAACAGATGACTTGGATTGGTCCAGCACACATCTACACTCATGTTTACTGAAGCAAAGCTTACCATGTGCTAAGATAGAATGGACTTGATTGTCCTGAATCACATGAGTGCAAAATATAATCTTATTCATTTTTTTATTCATGGAACACATGTGCTTTTGTTTTTGAGATTTTTAATATAATCACATTATTTCTCGTTTCTCTGTCCTACCTACAAAATCTCTCATATATCCCTCTTTTGGCTTTTTCAATTTCAAGTCTTGGGTTGCCAATAACTGCTATTACATGTATCGTGTGTGTGTGTGTGTGTATGCAAGAGTGAGAGAGAACATTTAACATTTCAAGAAAGGCAATCATTTTACTTTGAAATTGTGGATTAACTCAAAATGTATCATCAAAAGTTATGATCTGAGCTAGACACAGAAATGAAACATTGTCTGACTTCAGTCCTAACTGGGTTATAAGCACTCAGTGCTCTGAAATAAGAACTGAATAGTCAGTATTAGAGCCTGAACATAAGGGTGTAGTGGCATGACTTGTCAAAGAACACATTTCCGTGACAAGACAAATAATATAAAGAAATACTTCAGGGTGCATGCATAAGAGCTTTTAATAATAGCTTACATTGTTTACTTGAGAAATATTCTCTGTATATTTTTAAATCTCAATATCCAAAATGTTATAATTACTGTGTAAGAGATATTAATTTATTTATATATTATTTACTCTTCCATCAAATTTCCTTCCATTTTCACTCTCCTGAGATTTGAGTAATTATCCTTTGCTCTTTTGAAAATTCAAGCCACTTTTTCATAAACTCTTTTTACACACTTAACATACCAAAATTTGATTTGTACAATATTTTACAATATTATAATACTAGGAATATATGACAAACCACTGAATTTTATTAAGGGTATTTATTATATATAGTATTATAGGAAAAAGGAAAATGAGTAGAGATGAAATACTATTCTTTCTAGTTGTTTTTAAGAGACAGTTGCCTGAGTCCAGCCATCTCAGGAAAAAAAAAAAGCTCATTTTTTTCTTTTTTATTGATTATTACAATTTTATTCACCTTGTTTTCTGGCTGTAAGCTCCTCCTTCATCTTCCACCAGTTACAACCTACCCCCCTCTTCTACCCCTATACCCCTCTCCTAGTCCACTGATAGGGAAAGTCCTCCTTCCCTACTATCTTATCCTAGTCTATCTTATCAAGTCTTACCAAGAATGGCTGCACTTTCTTCCCCTGAGACCTGGCAAGGCTGCATCTTCCAGGAGTAGCTGATCAAGGAGCCTTTCACTGAATTCATGTCAGAGACAGCACCTGTCACCCTTAATAGGGAACTCACATGGAAACTGAGATACTTATGACCTACGCCTGAGCAGGGATTCTAGGTGTTCTTCATTCATGGTCCTTGGTTGGAACAGGACCCCCCAGGCCCGTATTTTTGAGCTCAATTGGCCTCCTTGTGGAGGGCCTCTCACATCCAGGTATTTCTACCTCCTAAATCTTCCATATAAATCCATGCTTTCTGCACAAAATTTGGCTATGAGTTTAACCATCTGCTTCAATACCCTGCTATGTAGATTCTTTCAGAGGCCCTCTGTGGTAGTTTCCTGCCCTGTTCCCTATCTTCCCCCATTACTTATGTCTATCCCATTTGCCCTTCTGAATGAGGATTAAGCATCTTCCTTAGGTTCTTCCTGTTGTTTAGATCCTTTAGGACTCTAGCTTTTAGTATTTTTAATCATATATTATATGGCTAATATCCACATATAAGTGAGTATATACCATGAGTGTCTTTCTGCTTCTGGATACCTCACTCAGAGTGATCTTTTCTAGTTGCATCCATTTGCCTGCTGATTTACTTGTTTTTAATTGCTAAATAGTATTGCATTGTATAAATGTGCCACAATTTCTGTGTCTATTCCTCAGTTTGGGGACATCTAAGTTGTTTCAGATTCTGGCTATTGTCAATAAAGCTGTTATGAGTATAGTTGAGCAAATGTCCTTGTTGTATGGTTGATAATCTTCTGAATATATGCCCAGGGTTGGTATAACTGAATATTCTAGTAACACTATTCACAGTTTTCTGAGAAAGCACCAGATTGATTTCCAAAGTGGTTGTACAATTTTACATTCCCACCAGCAATGGAGAAGGGTTCCCTTTTCTCCACATCCAGTCCAGCTTGTGTTGCAGATGGTGTGATAGTATACATGAATAACCCTAAAAATTCAACCAGGGAACACCTACAGCTGATAAACAACTTTAGCAAAATGACTGAATACAAAATTAAATTTAAAAAATCCGAAGCCCTCCTGTATACAGAAGACAAATGGGCTCAAAAAAAAAAAAAATTAGGGAAACAAAACCCCTTAACAAAAGCCACAAATAACATAAAGTACCTTGGTGTGACTCTAATCAAGCAAGTGAATGACTTGCATGAAAAAAAGAACTTCAAGGAAGATATCAGAAGATCTCCCATACTCCAGGATTGGTAGGATTAACATAGGAAAAATGGCCACTCTACCATAAGAAATCTAAAGACTCAATGCAATTCCATTCAAAATACCAGCACAACTCATTACAGACCTTGAAAGAACAATTCTCATTTTCATATGGAAAAACAAAATACCCAGAATTGATTTTAAAAAATGCCTGTACAATAAAAGATTTTCTGGAGGTACCTTCATCCACGATCTCAATTAGTACTATAGCGCAACAGTAATAAAAATGGATGGTACTGGCACCTGTACTTTAAATCCTAAAGGGGTGTGCATCTATTCATTAATCATTTTTATTGAATCATATCAAGAAGCTGAGGGGAAAAAAAAAAATATACAGGAATCAACTGCTGTCTCAGTTTTAGACCCAGTTTGAGGGAGTCCAGACAGCCAATGCTACCTTGGGCTATTTTTTCAGCTCATCAGCCTTAAAACACCCCTGACTTTTTTTTATTAATGGTGTACTTTTCTTAACTTTAAATTGATCTTTAAGATTTTTTACATCAGAGCCATTAGCAAAAACTTCTTCCCTGACCTTGTTAAACAATCTATTTTTCCAAATTGTTTCTAAGTATAATGGTCATTGCTAACAATCTACATCTATGGCTCCTTTCAAGGGCACTGGTAAATTCATTAATCTGCTCCAGTAAACATGTGAAAAGAGATCAAGCATTGTTAATTTTCAATGCCAGTGATATTGCCCAGTGATGGGCTAGAAGCCTCCTTAGAGTTTTCATACAACTCATGTTATGAGGAATATGGGCATCATAAGGGCAACGAGCAGAGATATGCTACATAAGAACACAAAGTCCTCAGGAAAATCAGTTCTTGGGATTATGCTTCTCCAAGACAAACTCATCATGACTATGCTCACAGGGGAGCCACATTCCATGAGTTCTACAGATGTTTTGCTGTTGCTCCTGCATGGCTCTTGACAAGACCAGGTAGCCAAAATAGTTTGCCTATATATGTGTGGGGGGAGTAAGGTTAGCTCAGGCCCTGCGAAGGAGAATTCAGGGCATTTCATGGGCTATACTATCCTGGAGGAACAGATAACATGGAAGGACTGAAGGATTGCTGGGAGAAAATGGGAGGTAGATTTGATTTGATATGTTAACTAGGAACCTCTGCCATTAGTTGCAGGTTTGAATCCTACTTCTATGGTAACCTAAACTTCAGAAAGAGAAGCATGGTCTCCATTGGATAATGATCTTCAAGTGAGCTCACAGGGAAGAAATGTGACAAAGACAAAAATTATGTTTTTTCTTTTCTTTCTATATATCTTCTTCTCTTTGAGGGAGGACGGTTACACAAACTAGACTCAATTTTTTGCTTTTTTGTTTTGTTTTTCTTACTATGTTTTATTTTATTAATTGTTTTTATTTTTCACAATTTATTCATTATATATGCTGATTGAAGGTCACTCCCTCAACTCCTACTGGTCCCACCCTCCCTTCATCTTCTCACATACCCTTTCCCTAGACCACTCAAAAGGGGAGTTCCTCTCCTCTTCCATCCACCCATACATTATCAGAACAGTACTCAACTATTAAAAACAGAGAACTAAAATTTCTGCTCTTATTTCTTTTCCATAGGCCACTGTACTCACCTCAGAAGATTTCATACCATGAAGATTGCCTGCAACCTTACTGTGAATAAAACACTAAGTATAACTCATTTTAAAGAGTCCTACTCCAAGACACTGTTGATTGACCATCTCACATCCAGAAACATGTGAACTTTGAAATGCTATGATGTCTGAAACATTTATCACAGGCATTTCAGAGAATGTGATTGTCTTGCTGCCTGGAGGGCTGTTTCCCACCAGTGCAGGAAGGCATAAGGGGCAGAAGATGATTAGCATAAACCTTGGAAAGCCCACAAGCATAACTGTGGTCATCCACTCTGGGAACCACCTTAGAAAGTAGGTTCAACTTTAATTCCAGAAAACAGAAAACAGAGGCTTATATCCCTTGGGGAGTGCCTGGGATGCTCCAAGCATAGGTGTAGATAATTGTTTAATGCTAGGCAATTCAAGGATGCTCGATTTGCATTAAACAGCACATTCCTATTATATGAATAAGAACAAGGACACAGATCCAAATTATCCTATATTTGAAGGGAGGGGAGAGTTATCAGTGATCTGTGTCAAAGGGCATCTGTCAAATTTGATTGGTGGTGTCTATGTCTAAGGACATTCTCTAGATGAAGCCAGGCAGAGAAAACTCACCCTTGACATGGTTACACATCTAGGCCAGAAGCAGGGTCATACAAGGAAAAGAAAGCCTCCTCTCCCATATCTCAAAATTCAGGGTGGGTTTTGATGTTTTTCAATAGTACCACTGGAACAATAGGTATGTGTACACAAAGAAACTTCTACAGGCTACCACTGCTGTGATACTCTCAGAGGACTTCCTGGCTGGTGTTAGTTCACCATTCCCTACATATTCATCCACTGGACTAAAAGTTTCTTGTGTAAAGTGAGACAATTGAAAACAGAAAATTTTGAGAATCAGGATTGTCAATAAGGCTCCCCTAAACACCTTACTATATAATACTGTTGCATGTAATTGATATTCACCATTCATTGTATTCTTTTTAAAAATAAGTTTATTTACTTTAAATTCAATCGTAGTTCCCCTCCCTTCTCTCCCACAGCACTACCCTCCATTCCTATTGCACCTATTCCCTTTCCCCTTCAGAAAAGGGAGGTCATTTCCATTGAGCTAGTTTTTCAGTTCTGTTGGATATCAGTGGACCAAAGTACACAAAGGCCTTTCCACATTGCTTATAATCACAGATTTCCTCTCCAGTGAGGATACTTTTATGATGATGATGACTCTAGATTTGTGCAAGTCCTCACCATTTTAAAACATTCATAAGTTTTCTCTCTAGTATGAATCCTTTCATGATGATGAAGATTATACAAATGT
Source organism: Meriones psammophilus (assembly GCA_036365155.1). Lineage (NCBI taxonomy): Eukaryota > Metazoa > Chordata > Mammalia > Rodentia > Muridae > Meriones > Meriones psammophilus. Next base: position 135,837 of record JAEOAE010001231.1, on the reverse strand, counting down.
GGAATGGTTTCACCATGTTAAAAGCACTCACAGGCTTTCTGTCCATTAGGATTTCTTTCATGAGTGTGGAGATTATTCTGAAGTCCAAAAGTTTGTCCACATTGGTTACAGTCAGACATCTTTCCAGTATGTGTTATTTTATGTATTAGGAGATGTTATGTGCAAAGACTTTGCCACATAGTTATATTCATATGGTTTCCCTCCAGAATGTGTTGTTGTCTTAGGAGATGATTGTTACATGCAAAGGATTTATCACACTAATTACCCTCACAAGGCTTCTCTCCACTGTGTGTCTTTTCCTGTTTTAGGAGACTACTCTACTGTGCAAAAGCTTTATCCCGTTGGGTATATTCATAAGGTTTCTCTCCAGTGTGTGTTCTTTTATGGCTTAAGAGAGTACTGTTTTCTGCAAAGGCTTTACCACATTGATAACATTTGTAAGGTTTCTCTCCAGTGTGTGTTCTTTTATGTCTTATGAGATGACTGTTTCGTTTACCAAACTGGCTTTACCACACTGGTTACATTCTCTCTCAGTGTGTGTTCTTTTATGGCTTAAGAGATTACTGTTTTCTGCAAAGGTTTTACCACACTGGTAACATTCATAAGGTTTCTCTCCAGTGTGTGTTCTTTTATGGCTTAAGAGAGATGACTGTTTTCTGCAAAGGCTTTACCACATTGATAACATTTAAGTAAAAAGGTTTCTCTCAGTGTGTGTTCTTTTATGTCTTATGAGATGACTGTTTTCTGCAAAGGCTTTACCACACTGGTTACATTCATAACGTTTCTCTCAGTGTGTGTTCTTTTATGGCTTATGAGATGACTGTTTTTCTGCAAAGGCTTTGCCACACTCATTACATTCATAAGGTTTCTCTCCAGTGTGTGTTCTTTTATGGCTTAAGAGAGTACTGTTTTTTGCAAAGGCTTTACCACATTGATTACATTTGTAAGGCTTCTCTCAGTGTGTGTTCTTTTATGCCATAGGAGAACAGTGATATAGGGGAAGGCTTTACCACATATAGTGCATTTAAAGGGTTTCTCTCAGTATGACTGCTTTCATGCCTGCAAAGAAAATTGGCACATGTGAAATATTTACCACAGTCATTTCATTACACTAATAAATATATTTATCTATATGAATTAATTTTATAATTCAGTCTAATGATAAAGAAGAATAAAATTTTAAAGTTTTTTCACTTTATTTACATTCACGGTATTCCCCTTCATTATGGGTATTTTTGAAGATCCCTGTGATGGTAAGAGCATTTGTTATGTGGATCTCTTTTATAGCATCATTTTTCTATAAGAGGTTTTCTCCTATATATGAAGAGTATTGTAAGAATTCAGAGTTTCACCATACCAATCCCATTCACAAATTTTTGTACTGTATGAATGATACTTCATTTTCAAAGTGAGCCAAGACAAGCAGAATTTCCAAATTCCTAGTATTCATAGGTATTTTCAGCAATATGAGTTTGCTGATGAATTCTCAGTGAAGTTGCAAAACCAATTAACAGTAACCATTTATCACATTCAGAAAATTTACTCACAGTGGGGACTACTACCAAATCAATTGTTCTTAGAGAAAGACAGGGACACTGCTTCTTTCAATATCCCTATGCTCATGTGTCTTAGAATCATTTTGACATATGATATACCAGTTTAATTTACAAAAATAATAAAGATTCCCATATTGAATTAACACAGTTTGTTTTTTGTTCATCATAGACATGTCATATAGGGATTAAGGTTTCTCCAAAACAATATTCTTGATTCTCATAAGCTGCTCCTTTCACTAAACTTTACAATGTTACTGCATGAAAATGAGTAACACTGGTTCTAATATGAAATTTTTGCTTATTAGAAGGTTTTGGACACATACTGATCACCAATTCATTGTGTATACCTCTTACAATATCTGAGTAGATAGAATGAGACTAAACAGATTGGCAGTTCAAGTCAGTAGCTGTAATGTCCATATGATTCAAATGGTATTTTTGTTACAATATTATTTTATTTTCTTCTATCTTAGGGGAGTGCCTTGTAAACACAAATCAGATAACTGACATTGAAGTACATGGAATTATGAGATTTTAATGATCATCAGTACACTTAAAGCAGTGCTGTTTTTACACTGTTGCTTTTCTTTAAAACTTCCAGGACACAGCCATGTGTGCTCGTACATGCCTTCAATCACAGCACTTGTGGAGGCAGAATCTGGCAGATCAGTGTGATTTTGAGGTCAGGCTGGTATAACAAGTAAGTCTAAGAAAGGTCACAGATACTCAGAAAAAAAAATCTATTTCAAAAACAGAAAATAAAAAGCAGCCAATAAACAAACAAACAAACAAACAAACAAAAACAATAAAAAAAAAAAACTTCCAGGACACATTAAAATTTAAGATTTATATCTGTATCAACATGCACATAAAGTTACCTTTTTATTACTTGTAGAACTTTGAAAATGTTCTTCAATATTATGGTCATCCCAATTGTAGCCTAAAATATAGTACCAGAAAATATATATTATTGGAAATATCATGTTATTATTAAGGCAAAACTTAAATCACTATCTTCTGTGACCCTTAGAACCATGCCTGATTTATTTACCTCATTCCTCCTCATTCTCAATTGTAATTACAGAAGATGATCAATAACAAAGTAAGAGTTGTCTCTTTATTTTTAAAGTGAAAGAAAAATTGCAGTCTTACCTATAGCAGTGAGGTTTTCACAGGTCTCTAGCATCACATCTTTGTAGAGTTGCTTCTGGGAAGGTTCCAGCAAGGCCCACTCTTCTTGGCTGAATTTCACATGCACATCATTGAAGGTCACTGAATTCTAAAATATGCCATACATTTGTACAACAGAAACAGTGGCAACAATATAAATTTATATTTCATTGTCAATATAATCATATAATTCTACTGCTTCTTCAATTTATTTTCTGACACAGAAGTGCAAATGTTTTACAGTTGGGTGCTGTGCGTGATGTGAAGTAGGGGAGATGAAAAAGCCTAAAGGTTAGATTGAAAAAAAAAAAAAACCAAAGGCGTGCTTCAAAAACCTGTGTTTCATCAGTTTGTAAGACATGAATATAAAGTAGCCATTAGTTGGGTTCTTGAGCAATCTATGAATCATCTTCAGTTACTTGGGTGAGTAGGTCAGGACCCTGTCATGAGACAGGTGGAAGGACAAAACACAGTCATGATATTTTATATAGCAACAAATGAGATGTGTTGATCAGGGGACACTGAACAGATGGGTAACATCAGTCAAAAGACAACATGGTACTGAACATTATGTTTTGACCAGGGCTCAAGGATGTGGCATATCAGTATGTGAAGAGGGGGCTCATATATTTGTGGAAGGGAAAGTGGACTACAGTGAATACATGAATAAAAATAATGTGAGTGGCAAGCAACAACAATCATAGCCAATAACATCATATTTCTGAGTGACCAGACAAAAGAAAAGGAATAGAACACATTGTTTTTTTGTATATCCTCCTTACTAAATAATGTAGTCTATAGATTAAAAATAAAGATTAAAACTTTTCTATTAAAAAAGAAGTGTTGATGTTATCACTAAATCATTTTAGAAGAAAACAGAATAACATGTTTTAACTGTATCATATCTGAACTTTTTGAAGAGGATATAGCTTTGGAATAGACATGGCAATTAATGTGGAGAAACAGAGAGAAGAGTGTGAAATAGAGAGACAGAGACATAGAGACAGAGACACACCCAGAGAGAAATTAACAGATGAACAATACTAAGTACATATCAGAGAAATTTATTAACAGTTACTAACTACAAAAAATGGTGGACAAGCTGGGTGTATTCTGTCTTGCCTTCAATTCCATCACTCAGGAGGCAGACGCAGGTATATCTTATTGAACTAGATGTCAGCATTATCTATTCAAAGAGTTCTAGGACAGCCAAGCCTATATATTAAGACAGAGCCTCCCCTAAAAGTCAATCAAACAAACACAAAATATTGAAAGAACTCAGAGGTCTTTACTGAAGCCTCTACAAGGAATTATACATTCACTCCTGTCGTATATTTATTTTCCAGAAATCTGTACTGCCCCAGCTTAAACTGTAACTTCAATGATATCTTACTAAAAGGGAATGCATGTTAAAACAGGTAAAAATAGAAGACAAAAATATTAGCAGTATAAATGCTGATCATAAATGAGCAACATAAGATAGGAGAGATGGGTCAGCAGTGAGGAGCTCTTACTGCTCTTGCAAATAATTGGGCTCAATTGTTAGTGTTTACCTGGGACCTGCTACTTTTAATTGCTATACATTCATGAGTTCTGAAGACATCTTCAGACTACTGTGAGGATTAGGCACACAAGAGGTGCATATTCATGCATACAATCAAAATACTTATATTCAGTAAAACTAAAAATAGATCCAAGATGGCTGGGCTGATTGCACACTGTGTCTGATCAGCAGGGTAGCAGAGACTGCACAGTGACCAATAGCTGGATGTGTGGGCCCCCAAACACCACTGACTGTGCTTCCAAGGTAAGAAGAAAACCAATGATGAGGGAAACAATTGGGTCCAACCTCAGAGCACCCAGCTAATCTCTGTGAAAATTCCTTGGATGTTGCAGCAGGAATAAGGTTTTCAAGCAAATGGATCCAAGAAGCAAGCAGGAGTAGCTATTCTAATATCTAATAAAACAGGCTTTCAACCAAAATTAATTGAAAGGGATGAGGATGAGGGAATCCAAGATGGCATTGCCAGGAGGACCAGGACAGGAACAGGACAGTAATGTTGGTACAGCACCTAAAAGACTGAACTCTGGGCCCTAAAACAATAGCAATCGTGTTTCCAAGGTGAGAGGAAACTCTGTGGTGTGGGGCTCACTCAGTTCGACTCTTAGGTCACTCAGTGAGAACCCAGAAAATATCCCAGGCGCAGGATTCACCTGTGTGTCCTGATCACCTTCCCAGGCCAAAAAAAAAAAAAAAAAAAAAAAAAAAAAACAGGAAGAAAAAAGTGGGACTGACCTCAGGTCACCCATTCTATCCCAGGAAAAGGTCCTGCAGACTGGTGTGTGCACAGCTGCCAGCCTTGAGTGGGCCTACAGTCACTAGACCTGCATGCCCTACTGTCCATCACAGACAGAACTGTGTGCCCCAGGACAATAGAAGATGGGTTTCCCTGTCTGAAGAAAACCCCACAGGCAGGAAAAGAGCAGGTCCCAGCTTAGAGCATGCAGACAACTCCCCACACACACACTACTACCACCACAAAAATGGCAACATTCTTGGAAATGTTCTCAGGTTCTTTCCCAGTCACCAGCTTTGTAGCCATCTGGCAAGTGCCTACCCATTCTACACACCATGTCAAACACCACAGACTAGGTCTTCATGTTGGAAGAAAACCCAAAGGTGGGGAAAACATCTGACCCTACCTCAGGACACCTAGCTCTGGAAAAGTTTCTGGTTATTCACAGGCTCCATACTCTAGCCTCCTGCTGCACATGTGAGAGCAGTGCTCAGCTGCTACAGATTACTGCTTGGGAACTGGGGCACAGAGCTCTAACCTCAGACCTATAGAAGCCTGGGATCCCCAAGATCAACCCCCAGATACTGCTCCAAGGGACAACCAGTTATCCCTAACTAAACTGACCAAACCATGGGGTACCCAGGCTATAGCTGCAGCTTACTAAATTTAAAGCAAGAAAGCCAGAAGCAGGACAGTTGTCTCCAGGACTTCTCTGGGTGAGAGGAGAGCCCCCTTGACTAACAAAGACCACAATTACCGCTCAGGTCTCTATGCCTGTGGTGTTTTTTGGCAATTCCTGAAAAATATCTGCTATTCAGTGATTGTACCCCAAAAGCTGAGGAGGCCTCCTTCAGGAAAAAACACCTTCCTGTCAAGGGGATTATCCCTACCACAGGATTCCAGAAAGCACCAGAAACTAACACCCAACACCTAAGATAGCCAAATGGATAAAGGCAAGTGTAAAAGCTCAACCAACAAAAGAGAGCAATATGGCCTCTCCAGAACCCAGTTATTCAGGGGCAAGCAGCCCTGGACACACCAGGGAAAATGAAATTCAAGAAGATGACCTTACATCTGTGCTTATGAACAGGATAATAGAGAAAAAAATAAACTGAATAAAGACCTAGATGAAGATAAAGTCAAACAGATTATTGCCATTTACAAAGAAATGGAGGAAGATAAAGTCAAACAGATTATGGACATCCTTAAAGAAATAAAGGAAGTTGCAGCCAAACAATTTGTCGCCTTTAGAGAGGAAATACTTAAATCACTAAAAGATATTAAAGAAACAGAGGATTGTTCGAAAAAACAGCTGAAGGAATTGAAGGAAAATACAGTCAGAGAAGTGAAGGAAATCAATAAAGTGGCTCAATATCTGATAAGAGAATTGGAAAAAAATAAAGAAAACACAAGTGGAGGAAACTGTGGAGAGAAAGAACTTAGGGAGGAAAAGGGGAACTACAGAGGTAAGCATAAGTAATAGACTACTAGAGATGGAAGAAAGAATCTTAGGTGTGGAAGACACAATGGAAGAAATAGATGTAGCTATCAAAGAAAATGTTAAATCTAAAATTTCCTGACACAGACCATCCAAGAAATCCAAGACAACATGAAAAGCAAAAGCTAAAAATAATAGGAATAGAGGAAAAAGAAGATTCCCTCCTCCAAGGCCCAGAAAATATTTTCAACAAAATCATAGACGAAAATTTCCCTCACTTAAAAGAGAGGTCTATAAGAATACAAGAGGCCTACAGAACACCCAATAAATTAGACCAGAATAGAAAATCCTCCCACCACATAATAAACAGTAAGTATACAGAACGAAGAGAAATACTAAAAGCTGCAAAGGAAAAAGGCCAAGTAACATATGATGGCAAACCAATCAGAACCACACCTGACTGTTCATCAGGGACTATGAAAGCCAGAAGGGCCTGAACAGATATCAAGCAGACCCTAAGATAACACAGATGATCACCCAGGCTACTATACCCAGCAAAATCTCAGTCATCATAGATGGAGCAAACAAGATATTTAATGACAAAAACAAATATAAACAATACCTACCCACAAATCCAGAGGTACAGAAGCTCCTAGAAGGAAAACTACAACCCAGGAAAGCTAACTACATTCAGGAAAACACAGGAAAGAAATAATGTCATTACAGCAAAACTAAAAGTAACCAAGCACACAAACACACTACCACAAGCAACATCAAAATAAAAGGAACTAACAGCCACTGGTCATTAATTTCCCTCAACATCAATGGACTTAACACTCCAATAAAGACACAGACTATCAGAATGGATATGTAAACAAGACCCAACAATCTGTTGCATACAAGAAACACATGTAAGTCACAAAGATAGACATTACCTGAGAGTAAAAAGCTGGAAGGTTCCAAGCAAATGGACCCAAGAAACATGCAGAAGTAGCCATTCTAATATCTAATAAAATAGCTTTTCAACCAAAATTAATCAAAAGACATGAGGAAGATCATCCCATACTCACCAAAGGAAAATTCCACCAAGAAGAAATCACAATTCCGAACATCTATGCTCCAACGACAAAGGTACCCACGTTTGTAAAAGAAACATTAATAAAACCTAAACCACACACAGATCCCCATACATTACTAGTGGGAGATGTCAACACCGCACTCTCAACAAAGGACAGGTCAAGAAAACAGAAATTAAAAAAAGAAACAATATCTCTAATAGAGGTCATGAATCAAATGGACCTAACAGATATCTACAGAATCTTACACCCAAAGACAGAAGAATTTACCTTCTTCTCAGCACCTCATGGAACCTTCTCCAAAATACTCCATATCGTTGGCCACAAAGTGAGTCTCAACAGATATAAGAAGATTGAAATAATGCCTTGTAACCTATCTAATTACCATGGACTAAAGCTGGACCTCAACAACAACAGAAATAGCAAAAAAAAAATTAACACTCACATGGAAACTGAACAACTCACTACTAAACGACAGCTGGGTCAGGGAAGAAATAAAGAAAGAAATTAAAGTCTTCCTAGAATTCAATGGAAATGAAGACACAACACAACCAAACTTATGGGAGACAATGAAAGCAGTGCTAAGAGGAAAGTTCATAGCACTAAGTGCCTTCAAGAAGAAATTTGTAACATCTCACACAATCAACTTAATAGCTCATCTAAACGCCCTAGAAAAAAAAAGAAGCAGACACACCAAAAAAGAATAGACACCTGGAAATAATCAAACTCAGGACTGAAATCAATAAATTAGAAATAAATAAAACATTTCAAAGAATCAATGAAACCAAGACCTGGTTCTTTGAGAAAATTAACAAGATAGACAAACCCTTAGCTAAACTAACTAAAAGGCAGGGAGAGATTATCCAAACTAACAAAATCAGAAATGGAAATGGGACAAAACAAAAGACACTAAGGAAATCCAAACAATCATTAGGACTTACTTCAAAAGTCTATATGCCACAAAATTTGAAAATCTAAATGAAATGGACAATTTTCTTAATCAATTCCACTTACCAAAGCAGAATCAAGAGCAGGTAAATCAATAAAATAGTCCTTTATCCACTAAGGAAATATCATTCCTCAAGACTCCAATCCACCAAAAGCTCAGGACCAGATGGTTTCAGTGCAGAATTCTACCACACCTTCAAAGAAGAGGTAACTCCAGCTATCTTCAATTTATTCCACAAAATAGGAACAGAAGGAACAGTATGAAACTCGTTCATTGAAGCCACAGTCACCTTGTAACCTAAACCTCATAAAGACCCAACAAAGAAAGAGAATTTCAGGCCTATCTCCCTTATAAACATTGATGCAAAAATACTCTACAAAATACTTTGCAAACCCAATACAAGAACACATCAAATATATCATCCACTATGACAATATAGGCTTCATGCCAGGTATGCCGGGGTAGTTCAATATACAAAAATCAATCAATGTGATCTACCATATTAAAAAACTGAACAAAAACACATGATAATCTCCTTAGATACTGAAAAAGCATTTGAAAAAAATCCAGCATCCATTCATGTTTGAACTATTGGAGAGATCAGGGATACAAGGCACATACCTAAACATAGTAAAGGCAATATAGAGCAAGCCTGTAGCCAATATCAAGCTAAATGGAGAGAAACTTAAATCAATCCCACTGAAATCAGGGACAAGGTAAGGCTGCCCACTCTCTCCATATCTCTTCAACATAGTTCTTGAAGTCCTTGCTAGAACAATAAGACAATTAAAGGAGATCAAAAGGATACAAATTGGAAAGGAAGAAGTCAAAGTATCACTATTTGCAGATGATATCATAGTATACCTGAGTAACTCCAAAACTTCTACCAGGAACTCCTACAGATGATAAACACCGTCAGCAAAGTGGCTGGATACAAAATTAACTAAAAAAAAAAAATCAATAGCCCTCCTGTATTTGAAAGATAAAAGGGCTGAGAAATAATTTAGGGAACCAACACCCTTCATAATAGCCACAAAGGACATAAAGTACCTTGGTGTGACCATAACCAAGCAAGTCAAAGACTTGTATGAAAAAAACTTCAAGTCTCTGAAGAAAGAATTAGAAGAAGATATCAGAATATGGAACTATCTCTGATACTCATGGCTTGGCAGAGTTAACATAGTGTAAAAATGGACATCTTACCAAAAGCAATCTACAGATTCAATGCAATTTCCATCAAAATACCAACAGAATATTTTACAAACCTTGATAGATGATTTCTCAACTTCATATGGGATGCAATGAAAGCAGTCCTAAGAGGAGTTTGAATAGCAACAAAGGCCATCATAAGCTATTGGAGACATCCCATACAAGCAACTTAATGGCATACCTGAAAGACCTAAGAAAAAAGAAGCAGACATACCCAGCAAGAGTAGACCACTAGGAAAAACCAAACTCAGGGCTGATATCAACAAATTAGAAACAAAGATAATAATTCAAAGAATCAATGAAACCAAGAGCTAGTTCTTTGAGAAAATAAAAAACACAGACAAATTCTTAGCCAAACTAAGTAAATGGCAGAAAGACACTATCCAAATCCACAAAGTCTTAAAGAAAGATCTAACAGACACTGAGAAAATCCAAAGAACCATTAACTCTTATGTCAAAAGCCTATATGCCCCAAAATTTCAAAATCTAAATGAAATATACAATTCTCTTTAGATTCCACTTACCAAAGTTGAATCAACATCAGGCAAAGATATTAAATAGTCTTATAGTGCCTAAGGCATTAGAGGCAGCCATCAAAACACTCCCCAACCAAAAAAAAAAAAAAAAAAAAAAAGGGCCAGATGATTTCAGAGCAGAATTCTACAAGACATTCAAAGAAGAAAAATAATGACATTCTCCAAATTATTTCACAAAATAGAAATGGATGCAACATGACCAAATACCTTTTGTAAGACCACAGTCACATTGATAAATGCACAAAGATCCCCAAAAAGATAGAGAACTTCAGACCAGTCTCTTTTATGAACAATGATGTAAAAATACTCAATTAAATACTTGCAAATCAAATCCAAGAACATATCAAAGATATTATCCACCATGACCAAGTAGGCTTCATCCCAGGCATGCAAGGGTGGTTACGTATATGGAATCCATCAATGTAATCCACTGTATAAACAAATTGAAAAAAAACAGGATCATTTTTTTAGATGCTGAAAAAGCATTTGACAATATCCAACAGTTATTCTTGTTTAAAGTCTTGGAGAGACCAGGGACAAAGGCACATATCTAAAAATAGTAAAGATAGTATACAGAATATATACAGAATATACAGAATATATACAGAATAGTATATAGCTAACATCAAACTAAATGAAAAGAATGTTAAGTCAATTCCACTGGACTTGGGGACAAGACAAGGCTACACACTCTCTCCAAATCTCTTCAATACAGTACTTGAAGACCTATCTAGGGAAATAAGACAACTAAAAAGTAGATTAAGGGGATACAAATTGATAAGGAAGAAGTCAAAGTATTCACAGATGATATGACAGTATACAAAAATGACCCCCAAAATTCTACTGTAGGGAACTCCTACAGTTGAAAAACACTTCAGCAGAGTGGCTGGATATAAAGTGAACTAAAAAAAAAAAAAAAAAAAAAAAAAAAAACACTCTACACTCCTGTATGAAAAAGAAAAATGGACTAAAAAATTAGGAAAATAACACCCTTCACAATAGCCAGAAAAAAAAAAAAAAAAAAGTATTTTGGTGTTAGCCTCAACAAGCCAGTAAAAAACCTATATGAACAAAACAACAACAAAAAAAAAAAAACAAAAAACAAAAAAAAAAAAACAAACAAACAAACAAAAAACCTTCAATCCTCTGAAGAAAGAAATTGAAAAAGATAACAGAAGATAGAAATATCTCTCATGTTCATGGATCAGTAGGATCAACATAGTAAAATTTGCCATCGTAACAAAAACAATCTACAGATCTAATGATGTTCCCATCAAAATATGAACACAATTCATTAAAAAAACTTGAAAGAACAATTCTCAGCTTCATATGGAAAAATAAAAAAAGCCAGAATAGGTAAAACAATCCTGTACAGTAGGAGATCTTCAGTAGGTATCACAATTCTTCATCTCAAGCTCTATTATAAATCAATAGTAATAAAAACTGCATGGTACTATAATAAAAACAATCAGTGGATCAATGGAATTGAAGTGAAGACCCATAAATAAACCCACACACCTATGGTTACTTGATTTTTGACAAAGAAGCCAAAACCATGCAATGGAAAAAGGATAGCATCTTCAACAAACAGTGCTGGTCTAACCTGAAGTTTACATGTGGAAAAATGAAAATAGATCCATATTTATCATCCTGCACTAAACTGCAGTCCAAGTTGTTCAAGGACCTCAACATAAAACCAGATACATTAAATCTGTTAGAAGAAAAATTGGGAAACAGTCTTGATCTCATTGGCATAGATGATAAATTCCTCAACAGAACACCAAGAACACTGGCTCTAAGATCAAGAATTAATGAATAGAATCTCATGAAACAAAAAGCTTCTATGAAGCAAAGAACTCTGTCAATAGAATAAAATGACCATCTACAGCCTGGCAAAAGATCTTCACCAACCCCACATACAGCTGAAAGAGCTAATAAACAATATATATAAAGTGCTGAAGAAATTAAACTCCAATAATCCAAATAATCCAATTTAAAACTGGGGTACAGAACTACACAGAGATTTCTCCACAGAGGAATATCAAATGGTGGACATTAAATGCTCAATATCTGTAGTCATCATGGAAATGCAAATGACATTCCATCTTAAACCCATCATGGCTAAGGTCAAAACCTGAATTTAATAGCAAGCTTGTGAGAATGTGGAGAAAGAGGAACACTCCTCCATTGCTGGTGGGTGTGCAAACTTATACAACCACTTTAGAAATCAATCCGATGCTTTCTCAATTTGAAATAGTGTTACTTCAAGACCCTGCTACAACATTCCTGGGCATATATCAAAGAGATGCTCTACCATTCAACAAAGATAATTGCTCAACTATGTTCATAGCATCTATATTCATAATAGCCAGAATCAGGATACAACCTACATGTCTCTCAACTGAACAATTGCTTTACAGAAATTGTGGTACATTTACACAATGGAATGCTACTCAGATATTTTAAAAAAAGGAAACCATGAAATAATCAGGCAAGTGGATGGACCTGGAAATGATCATCCTAAGTGAGTTATTCCAAAACCAGAAAGACATGCATGGTAAGTAGATAATAGCCATAATACAGGATAAACATACTACAATCCACAGGCCTAAAGGAGCTAAATAAAAAGAGGACCCTATGGAGGATGGTCAATCATTGGGCAAATAGAATCGACATCAGAAGTGACTGAAGCGAGGGAACAGGATGAGAGCCTAACATATATGTCCTCTGAAAGGCTCTACCCAGCAGGGGATCGAAGCAGAAACTAAGACTCACAGCCAAACTTTGGGTAGAGCACAGGGAATCAGAGGAAAGCGTGGGGGGATAGAAAGACCCAGATCTGGCAGGATCTCCATAAGAAGACTAACAAGGACAACAAATTTAGGCCCATGGGGACTTGGAGAGATTGATGCACCCACAAAAGACCATTCATGAAGAGGACCCAGACTGCTTCTCAAATGTAGCTGATAGACAGCTCAGTCTCCATGTGGGATCCATAGTAAGGGGACAGGTTGCTAGCTCTGACATGGACTCTGTTGTCTGCTATTTGATCACTTCTCCTTGGTGGAGGGGGAATTTATATGCCACAGAGGAAGAGGATGCAGGCAGTCCTAATGAGACTTGATAGGCTGGGTTCAGATGGTAGGAGAGGAGGGCTCCCTGTATCTGAGATATAGGAAATGGGATAAGGGGAAAGAAGAATGGAGGGTGAGACTAGGAAAAGACAAGGGAGAGGATTACAATTGGGATGTTAGATGAATAAATTATTTTTTAATTTTATTTATTTATTTATTACAATGTATTCACTTTGAGTCCTTGCCATAGCCCCCTTCCTCATCTCCACCCAGTCCCATCCACCTTCCTTCTTCTGCCCCTATGCCCTTTCTCTAGTCTCCTAATTGAGGAGGAATTCCTTCCCTTCTAGCTTATCAGGTCTCATCAAGGATGGCTGCATCATCTTCCTCTGTGGCATTGCAAGACTGCAACACTCAGAAGGAGGTAATCAAAGACTCGAGTTCATGTCAGAGAATGAATTAAAAAAAAAGCAAATTTAAATTAAAAATAAATTAAATGTGAATAAAACAAATAAAATAAAATAAAAAAATACAACAGGTAAGGAGAGCGTCACAAACCCACAATTCAATGACTCAGAAAGGTCAGATAGTGTTAGTGTCATGATTAAATGCCATCCTAAGAAATTAAATATACTCCCTGTTAAATTTCAAATGCAAGATGTTGATGAAAATCAACACAATAGCCTATGCTTACATATACAAAACAAAACAAAATAAATACCTAAAACCATATATTCCATGCTCAGCAGCCAATGATGGTGATGTTGATGCCAGGCATGTTGGCCTACATTTAAGCCCAACACTCGACTGGAGTTAGAGCTGGAAGTTCAAAATCAGCCTGTCTACATACAAACTTTCAGGAAACATCCAGGAACTCTGGGACATTATGACAACACACAACATGCTGATAATCAGATTAGAAGAAGGATGAGATCAAAGGTCCAGAAGACATTATCAACAAAATCATACAAGAAAAATTTCTTAACCTAAAGAAGAAGATGTCTATCAAGGCACAAGAAGCATACAAAAATACCAGACACTGAACCAGAAAAGAAAGTCCTCTTACCAGAGAATAATCAAAACTCTAAATATACAGAATGAAGAAAGAATATTAAAAGCTGCAACTGAAAACAAACAAACAAACAAACAAAAAAAAACCAAACTAACCAAACAGACAAACCAAAACAAACAAAAACCAACCAAAAAAAACAAAAAAAGGCAGATCTATTGGAATTAATCCTGTATTCTAAGTAAAAATGCTAGAAGTTGAAGAGCTTAGACAGAGTGCTTCTGACTCTAAAAAACTGCAGAAGCCAACACAAATTACTAACTATGCCCAGAAACTTTCAATCAGCAAATGGGGAAAATAAGATGTTCCATAAAGAGGTCAATTTTAAATAATATGTATCCATAAATACAGCCCCACACAAGGTGCTAAAACTACCACCACAACAAAAATAACAATCAGTGTTCAATGATATCTCTTGATAACATCAACCCAAATTCACCAATAAAAAGACACAGACTCACAAAATAGATGATAAAATAGAATCCACCCTTCTTCTAAACACAACAAACACAGCTTCACATCAAGATAGACATTATCTCAAGGTAAAGGGTTGGAAAAGATATTCTAAATAAATGGACTAGAGTATCAAGCTTGTATAGAAATTTTAATATCTAACAAAACAGTTTTCAAAAAAACTAATCAAAAGATGGCAAAACACATGACATATTAAAATAAAACATCCAGCAATATAACATTAACATAATACTTAACATCTATGCCCCAAACCTAAGAGCACCCAAGTTATAAAAGAAACACTTCTGCAGCTTGCATCACATCCTGGCCCTCATTAACTATAGGGGAAGACTTCAATATAAAGCTCTCACCAATGGACAGGTCCTCTTGACCAAAATAAACAGAGAAATGCTCCAGGTAACTAACATCAAAAAACTAAATTTACCCAAATAATGTTTACAGAACATCCACCCAAGCACAAAAGATTGTTCCCTCTTCTCAGCAACTCATAATATTGTTCTCCAAAATTAAGGATATACGTGAAGAGTGGAAGTCTCAAAAGATATAAGAAACTTGCAATAACCTCCTGCATCCTATCAGACCACTAACGTTTAAAGCAGCAAATCACAATAACAAAAACAACAGAAAGCTTACAAACTCATAGAAATTAAACAACTCTCTACTGAATAAAAATGGATCAAAACTGAAATAAAGAAATTAAAGACTTTCTAGAAGTCAATGAAATGAATACACAACATATCAAAACTCATAGTACACAATGGAAGTGTTGACCAGAGGACAGTTCATACCACTGAGCACATTCAGAAAAAAAAAAAAATCAGAAAGATCTCTTAGTAGCAACTTAACATCACACCTAAATACTCTAGAAAAAAAACAAGTAAACAAAACTAAAAGGAGTAGACAATGAGAAACTGTTGAACTGTGTCTTCACTGGTAAAACAGAATGTTTCCACAGGAAAAGAAAGGTGGATTCTATCAAAATTGATAATAATTAGATTTGAATAGTAGAAATCTCCTGAATAAGCAGAGGTCACTGTTCATCAGACAGTGTGGTCATTCAGTCCAAACTAACTTAATAAAGACTAAAGTTTACTTCTTAAATAAAAAGGATAATTTTGTTGTTTCATAGTAAAAACAGTTAAGAGGTTTAAAATGTTTTAAGTAAATTCAAAGGTATAAACTTGTTTGAGTTGGTATAATTTGGAGTGAATATAAAATATTTGAGCAGTGTGGTGATAGACCATTCATTTAATCCCAGCAGAGACAAGCAGTTCTCTATTAATTAGTTGTTTTCTAAATTCAGGAGTTACAATGACACGATGTTGGTGGTTCATAGCCTTAATCCCAGCATTTGGGAGGCACATGCCTTTTACATACCTGGGAGGCAGAGGCAGGCACATAGGATTTACATTGATTTCACTTAAAAGCTACTTGTAAAAGACTGGCTGAATATCAATGTGAATGTCCTTTGTTATCTACAAATAAATAGAGTTGAAGGTATATTTGTAAACTTTCAAAGATTTTTTTTAACTTAAATTGAGAGAATATACTTTTTCTATTTCCAAAAACAATTTTGCCATATAAAAGATATAACTGCCTGAAAAGGAACTATCCTCATCCCAGAATTAGGTATGGGGCAGGGTTTTGATATAATATTTTCAGGAGAATAAAAACATCCAAATAAAGAATATGGAGTCCACTAGACACATGAAACTTCTAAAGAAAAAGGACAGATCACCAAAAGATTATGCCCAAAGAAAAGGAGTAAACTGGCCAAGTGGTATCACCCACCTTCATGTTGTCTCTTCCGACTTCTACAGACATAAGTGCAAATTGTCGTTATATGCTTGTTAAAGGACAACACAAAATCTCTATCTCATATCAGAAAAGCCACCTGGTAAGAAACAGAGGAAAACAGAAAAATAAGGGATGATTCTATTGTCACAAATCTCATAATCTTCTGGCATGATGTGACTTCTATACTTAGCACAAACTTCAACAGTCAAGAAGGCACAGTATTTGTGAAAGAATGAGGGGATAAGAGAAAAAGCCAAAAACATAAGCCTAAAATATAGCCAAGTTTACATGAAAATACCTAAGGAAACTCTAACATGAAAAATGTGCACTGGATCAGACATATCTTTGATTTTTAAATTTAATACAAATTAAATAAACACAGGTTTCACAACTCCTACAAGACAAACTCAAAGTGACACCTAAACTGTACTATTTATGACCCTCCTGCTACTACTAATCTCCTTTCCAGAGAGTCCTTTTCCTCTGGAAATCTCTTGGAAAATGGAGATGATAATAAAGATGGGCTATGGCTTGCAGTCCCTCATGTTCCCTTGTGGGTTCAAGCATAGCCCTACCCTCACCAACACTCGCACACAAAACAATGTTGGAGAATAATTTAATATCTGTTTCTTGCTGCGTGGATTATGTCACAAGATATGGAATCTTCCGTTTCCACTTACCTAAACCCAGGCACACCTGACGCTGACAAAATTTTGCATCTCAGAAAATCCATTTGAACCCAGGAATTGAATTCCCTTGAATCACACCTTTGTGCCCGGTGTAAGTTGAAAGGTAAAAAATAAATTTAAAAAAAGTAAGCAATTATTGCTTAATGATGACCACCACCACTTCTTTTTTACCAGTTTCAAAACTATTTGTAAAATTTGTTACACAAAACCTTGTGTGGAATATAACATGAGGCATTTCTAGAAATGAGACTTTCAGTTTTCCAAAATATCTAATTAATGCACAGCAAAAGCAATGCCTGGGTGTGCACACTAGATACTATAAACACCACAACTTTCTACTGCCCAAGCCACAGGGTCCCCTCCTCCTTGGACAGTTAACACTCAAGAAGGGTCAGAGGACAAGGATCTCTGCTGAAGTCACCACATGGAAAACAACAGAACCAGAGTCTGAACCACAGCTCATCTCAGTCAAAGCAGATCAGGCTGTGATAGCTCAGCAGCCTGCTCTTCCTGGCCTGGTGACAATGGCCCCACACTCATCATGACATGGTCTGGTCTCACTCACAGCTCTTTAGAGCTACATCAGAGGAATATCCCAGAACAAACCCATAATCTACCTCCCACTATTTCTCCTGACTTCTAGACCTGTCCAGAGTCCCTCATTAGCTTGAACAATACAGCTGAGTCTCAGGACAGTAGTAGCTCCTCTACCAGTGGATCAAAGATCAAATGATGCTGATAGCAGAGGCATTCTAGCTTTGCCCTAACCCCTATGGGCACACAGAACTTTAGTGTTGTTATAAAAAAAATGAAAATCCCAATTATTCGATTTTAAAACCTGATAGCGCAGAGAGGCAGAGAAAGCATCCATCTGACCTTCCTACTTACCTCACCTCCAAGAGGAAAAAGCCCCCAAAGCTCAGCAGTTCAGATGGCAACTCAGGGGGGATAGACCAAAGGAACCCAAGGCCAAAGGCTTTCTAGCTCACAACTCAAAAAGCCCAAAAATCTACCAAGCTAAAACTCCTTCCACTTTTACACTCTGTCTTAAATATATTTCAGCTGAAAGTTCCACTCACTCTTTAATCCCTGTCAGCTGGTTTCTTGCTTTGCCTCTTGACCCAGGGTTAACATTATTTACTCCTGTGCACAGAGAACTTTTGAATTAAAGGTATGTTCTAGGGCTGATAGAACGATAACATAATCACCTGTTTACAGTAAACAGAAAGTTCTTGGAATTAAGGTTTGGGTTAGGCCTCAACCACACCAAACAAAGCACAGGTTTTTACAGTTCACAATATAAGAGATCACACTGGGATCAAATATCCTGCAACATACTCATCTTGAAAATGTTTTAAAATAAAATCTTCCACTTTCCCAGGGCACCTGCTCATCTTCCAAGATACAGGTCAATGATGTTGCACATTCCATTACATGATCAGTGTCCAGTGCAGTCATCTCTACCTCATAGTTTAGAAGTCCTTAAGGCAAAACTTAAGTCAAGGCTAATCAGTAACAACCATTAAAGAAACAATTGGTCATGAATTTGAAAGCAAGGAGTAGTTAATAGGGGCTCAATGAAAATGAAAAATAAAACAAAAAGGTTGTGGCTGTTCTTAGATATGTTGGGATAGAGAGTTTATTACAGATAGAAGGGAGAACAGAGTCAGACACGGGAACATCTTGGACAGTCTAGAGATGACATGATCTTGAGTCATGTGAGAAGAGAGGAGAGAGGGAAGTGGAGAGCCAGAACAAAAGGCCAGGAGGGTAAATGATAAATGAAAAATACCAGGTAACCAAAACGGTTAGAATACATAAGGAAAGACATCTGGGAGGAGGGCAGCTCAACTCCTGGGCTAGAGATCTGTGTTTGACACCCATACCTTGTAACAGGTAAGGACGGAGGGATGCTGGGAGAACCTGAGAGCCACATCTGCTTTGGTTGTTAAGTAGCCACCTTAACCATTCATCCCAGTATTTGAGAAGTAAGAGTAGAGAGGAATGAGAAGGTTAAAACAATTTCACTATAATCTCAAAAATAATTTTTATAAGTTGAAAATGGCTTTATGGTCCAATATTCTTCAAGGACTTCAAGTATATAAAACACACCAAGTATTACTCACACCTTTTCTCTCAGGTTGTGCATTTTCAAATGGGGTGAGGGGAAAGCATTCCTGTTAGGCACTACCACACCACTTTGTCCAGATCTTCTGTGTGTTTGAACTAGTGTAACTGTAGAAATTTGCTTTCCAGAAACAAGTTCAGCAAACTCCCAGGCCTAAGTGTACACTTTTCACTTTTACTGACCATCTAAAATTGATTACCATTATCATTGCCATCTTCCCTCCTCCCCCTCCCTTTCTGTGTTGTGACAACACCAGCTTCAAAGTACATCAGTGAACTCAATTCTTACACAGGTCCCTCTTTATTTTTAATCACCCACCTGCAAACAAACAAACAAACAAACAAAACCCAGGGAGGGCAGTGGACACTCATTCACTGATCTCTTTTACTTCACACTGACCAGTCAGGGCCCACCTGAAGAGAGTTGCAGGACTATGTTCTAGGCATTGGGCAGTAGAGGTAGCATTAAGTGTTTAAATAAAGTGTAAACTACATAAAATGTGAAAGACTGATCTACAGGAGACATCGCTTTAAACAAAACAAATATCAAAGCACTAGAGAAAAAGGAATAAAATTCTTAATGACTGGGATTATCAGAGAATATTAACTAATACGAAACTAGAACAGTGATGCATCAACAAAATAAAATTTTAATAATACCAACAACTGACTTATTTATTTATTTACTTACTTATTTATTATGTATACAGTGTTCTGCATGCATGTACACTTGCATGCCAGAAGAGAGCACCAGATCTCATTATAGATGTTGTGAGCCACCATGTGGTTGGTGGGAATTGAACTCCTTACCTCTGGAAGAGCATCCAGTGCTCTTAACCTCAGAGTTGAAAAAGAAAACACATAGTCATACTGACTGAAAAACACAGGCCATTCTCTTATAGAGGGAAAGCCATTAATAAGATACTTTTTGATGTTGTCCCTGTGTACAATATTAGCTGCTGAGACCTGTAGCCTGACAAAGCTTTAGCCAATACCCTGTGTCTCAAATTTGAACTGACAGAACTGTGTCAATGAGGATTGTACAAATGGGCATAGGACAGTCCCTTAACTCATAATTCAATATTCACTGGATCAAGTTACCTGACCTAAACTGTACACACACCAATCTGGTCTGTTTTCACTCACATTCATAAATTAATAAATACACATTGGGAAGTTACAAATTAAAAAAAAAAAAAAACCACCCTGACACATTTCTAGATAATCCCAGTGAGCAAAAATGTGTATCCCGGGATCCTAATCTCTAACAGGCCTGGTTAGCATACTACTTATCTGTGGAGTGTTTTACAGTCTTCCCTCAGCTACATTCTACCTGGGGCCACTAGTTTCTCATCAATAGGAAATCCTTTACATCATCAGTTCCACTATTCTATATCACAGCTTAATATTGGAGTGCTCTCTGACACATGACATACAATTTACAACCCGCACAAAATCCAAATGGATCTTTAAGAAAGGAGAGAACCTACCTGACACCCCCAAAGGTCACCACAAACTAGGCCTAAAAAGGTCTCCTAAAGGTCACCAGAGTAGTGATTCTATTATAAAGCCACCAGGAATTGGACCATGGGTCACCAATTCCAAAAACAAGGTCATAAGATTCCCTACCCAAGGAACAGTCTGAGGATAACCAAAGGATGGGAAGGTATCTTATCTCAAAGTGGGACATTTGTGCTTAGCAGTCTACCAGCCTTGTAATAGAACATTCAGTGACACAGAAAATACCCAATATTTCTGAGGCCTAGAGATAGCTCGCTCAATGTTAGTTATGTTAGCTAGCCAATCACTTTGTAAAAAGCTCGCCCTTGCTGAATGTCACCCAATCCTGTAACTGTTAAATTGGAACTTCCTTGTCCTTTCTCAAACCTGAATCAAAACCCTGACATGAGGCTGCTTGGGGCTCTCCTCTCTGATCCACTGTGTTGGGTGATGGTGCAGAAACTGAGTTTAAGCCCCAATAAAGCTCCCTTCTCTTGCATATGTGTTCCAGTTCTGGTGATCTTTGGGGACCCTAAGATCTGGGCATCACATTTTGGGGCTCGTACCAGATCCCCAAGGCCCCCAAGGACTCCGGGCACATGGAGCTGAACACCACCTGTAAGTGAGCACTCTGTCCATGTCTGTTTATCTGCTTCGGTCTCTGTGTTTCTCTAGTTTCTGTTTTGGGGCCTGGAGGCAAAAATCAATGTGGTCAAAAAGGTTAGAGCTGATGTTGTGGATAGAGGTGGGCCACAGGTGGCCTGGAAGACTTTTCAAACCCACCTCAAAAGGGCACATCTATAAAGGGAGTTCATTACCGAGTTTTCTGTGATCTCTGGACCTCAGAGAGGATGAATGTGCCCCTATCTGTAAAGGGTAGTAGAGTACCCAGATTTCTGTGATCTCTGAATCTTTGGACAAGGACAATGCAGGTAGCTGCTGCATCAGAGATTCACTGATATCCTACTTTCAGTTTTTCCACTGTAGGAGTGGTTGGATCTGCTGTCTGAATCTTTGTATTTTTCTGGTGCACAAGCAATGGGATCTAGCTCTTTGTGTCTTAACTGTTTTGTCTGTCGCTACCAGATTTTTTGTCTCTGGGACTGACCGAGGACATGGGACAGAATCCTTCTATCCCTCTAGAATTGATTCTTCTCCATTTCAGGGAAGCTTGAGCCATGCTCCACAGGCTCTAGTGAGAGTGGTGAGGAGGTGCCAAGGGATGGATACAGTATGTGGAGCCCCAGTCTTGGCACCTCTGCCAATGTTCTCCTTGCTTCTTCTTTGAGGAAAGTTGGTGACGTTTGGTTAACTCTGGCTTGGAACAAGGATTGTCAAATATGCTCTTAACCAAAATGTATTGTGGTTATTACTATTATTATTATTTGGTTAGGGTTCCCTGTAGCCCAGCCTGGCCTGAAACTAAACAGCTATAAGATAACCTTGAATTTCTGATCCTTCTCCTCCACCATTTATCAACTGAGCTACATCCCTAATCCTTCAAACTTCTTTTTGAGCCATAGGTGACTTCAACTATGAAGAGGACAGAACCCAAAAGGAGAAGGCTTGGCTTAACCAAGCTCCTGGGTCTCTGACAGTGTACTGGCATTGTGCCAAGAATTGAGCCCCTTGGCACATGCCTTATTTGCCGGAGTGCTGTTCCATGCATTGGCACTTAAGAGATTGTTGCTGAAAACCAAGCCAATCATTTTTTCAGGCAAGGTCCCAGACTGGTAACTAGAAGAATTTTGTTAGAAAATCTTAGGAAGCACAGGAATGATTGTGGTTTATATGGGTGGCTAACCTTTATCAATGTGGTCCCCAAACTGCTAAAGAACATAAGGGGTGATAGATGAGGAATTAAACATGTCTGGGTATCTCCCCTTCCTCTCCCCTGAAAATGAGTTTCTTTACTTAATCACCAGTGCAAGAAAAAAATAGTTAGAATGCATTTGGGGTTCAAGGTCTAGACATGAGTCAGTAGGGTCCTTTGGGCAATGCTTTCACAGAACTGCATCCATTCAAGACCAATGTTTGTAAATTCACACTGAGCAAGGAAGGAATATAAGGGGAGGAGAGGAACATGTTCAAAAATTTCCTGGAAAGAAAAAAAAAGGAAAAAAAATCCTGCTTAATTAAGTTCCACCTTTTGTGTGTATGTCCACGAATTCTTAAGTTGTGTTTATGTGTACATCCTTTCATCATATTTACATGCATATATATATATATATATATATATATATATATATATATATACTCTAAAAGCTTGCTGAATAATGGTATTTTAATGTCTTCCTCACATGTCAACTGAATTATTTTTGGGCCCTAAATCTAAACCTAATTTTTATCAATATTTGGAGGTTTTCCTTGTTTTGAATGTGTGGTTTTATTTTCTTAGTTCACAGTGTGTACACAGTCCCTTACAGAAGGGGTATCATACTTGGGTCTCTAAAAAAACTAATGAAAAACAATAAGAAATACTAATAGTGTTAATGACCAAAATGAAAGTAACTGAGTGCTTTGTATAATGATCTCAGATGCTCTTTTCAAAAATTTTATGATGATTTTTTTTTCATTAGGCACAAAATGCCTGTTAAACTTAGGGCATGTTTACCACATTTTGTTGAAAGCAAGGTTCAAGATGCAGCCTGAAGTCATAACATCAAATGATATACAAAGAGGACATAATCAGCTTTGGAGATATGTCTCCTAGGGATAGGTATGGCAGGGTGCAAAGCTCAGGACATTATCTGAGGATCTAACCTCCCATAAAACCTAATGAAAACATAGATTCTTCCCAGAAAATGAACATGTACATAAATCCAACTATGTATATAGCAGGTACACAGTGAATGTCAGGAGAGGAGACAGGTTAAAAACTAACACCAGATAAATAGCACTATTGCTGTATCTGTAATTTCTATCTTGTTTGGAAAGTAGAGAAAGGTAGACTGTTAACCCCTGTATTTAAGGCAGAGCATCTGCA
This sequence comes from Meriones psammophilus, assembly GCA_036365155.1. Lineage (NCBI taxonomy): Eukaryota > Metazoa > Chordata > Mammalia > Rodentia > Muridae > Meriones > Meriones psammophilus. The sequence goes on along the minus strand of JAEOAE010001231.1, from coordinate 111,890 downwards.
TAAAGAAAAGCAATGCTTTGCTTCTGTTCCTTTTCTCTCTCCTCCTCCTCTTCCTCCTTCTTTACCTTGTATATGTGAAGCAAATGTTCTACCTCTGAGTTGTATTCCTAGCTTCTGTACAAAACAGGCAGAAACAGATAGTCTTTGGATATAATAAAGCCAGATGCGAAAACTCACTAAAGCTTAAAGGAAGTAACTTGTTATGGGATAAATTAAAGAGAACACAGAGAAGGCAACAGGCCTAGAGGAGGCTGTCCTAGTAACAGCAGTAACAGAACAAGAAAAAAAGACTTCCGGAAATGTTTTTTACAGATGGCACAATGGCTGTCATTAACAAATAAAATGCTACATGTTCCCATCCTTTAGGTGGGAATTCTGTATTACTATCAGATTACAAAGACTTTGTTCAAGGCATTTACTACTTAAAAGGTTATTTGTCCTTCTGAAGATAGTTACTGTTTGTGAATTAGGTATCCAGTACTGTGCTAAGTCCTGAACACACAGAAAATGATTCATGCAAACACCATTCTTTCTCTATAAGCTTACAGTCTTGTGGGGTAAACAAACCTATAGACCATGCATAGAAATGTATACATCACTACAAAATCCAATATGAAACTTAAAGAGAAGCAAGAGGGATCTAACACCCCAGAAAGGATAAAGAACATATGTATTAAAAGGCTTAGAGTTGAGAACATTTTAGTTCCATAAGGGAAATGAAAGTAGGTGAATTTGTTTGGAATATAAATGGGAAGGAAGTAACAACAACAACAATAATAATAGGAATTGCCAGAGCCTGCCAGCAGAGTCAAACGGTTCTTGGGTTGGGAGTGAGGACTGAAATTAATAAACCAACAGACAACACATGGGACCTTTCCAAGTGGCTCTAGTGGAAGCTAGATGCCTTGCTTTATTTCAGACTCCTTTTAAGCCAAAATAAAAGCATTTTAGTACAATGAGTTAAATTCTCAAGGAGGTGAAACAAGATGTGTGATTTTGGTATCCCATCTGCTGTCTCAAATAAAAGAAGCTAGACTTGGAAATTCTTCACTAACTCCAGTGAAGGCCTGGTAAAAGCAGTCTTTCTGCTGAGGCTTAAATATCAAAGCAGCTAGTAAAACAATGGTTCCCAGCAAGAAATAACAAAGATTAAAGAGGAAGCCAGAGGGGCTGAAGAGATGGCTTAGTAATGAAAAATACTTTTTGTGGGGCTGGAGGGATGGCTCATACCTTAAGAGGACTGGCTACTTTTTGTCATGAGTTCAATTCACAACAACCACATGGTGGCTCACAACCATCTATAATGAAATCTGTTACCCTCTTCTGGCATGCAGGTGTATATAAAAACACAACATTGTATACATAATAAATCTTAGAAGAAAGCAAAACACTCTGCTTTTTTATTTGTTTTTTTCAGAGTTCCTAGCATGTCCATGGTGGTTCACAATCTTCTGTAGCTCCTGTTACAGGGAATTTGATGCCATATGGCCTCCTGGGATATAAGGCACATAGGTGTTACACTTATACACATACAAGCAAAATACTCTTATCACTCATCCACACAAAAGATAAAAATACCCCCCCCCAAAAAAAAAAGAGGTCAGCAGGTGTGGTGGCACACACTGGATCTCAGTGAGGTCGAGTCCATCCTGCTCAACAGAGCTAGTCCAGTCCAGGTAAAGCAACACAGGGAAACCCTTTCTTGAAAAGCAAAACAAACATCAACAAAACAAAAACAAACAAAAAAAGATCATAAAGCAAGTGTGGCGACACATACCTGTAAATGGAGCATCAGGAAGGTCAGGAATGAAGGTCAACCTGGACTATAAGAAACTCTGTCTCAAAAACAAAACAGCAGCAGCAACAACAAAACAGCACAAGAATCTGAGTGTCTGGGATGCTTTGGGACATTCAAGTTTTTTATCTTAATTCTTGGCTCCATAGGAAGCTATTGAGGAGTGTAGTTGTTTGAATGAAAATGATCCCTACAGTCTCATATATTTCAAAATCTGGTCCCCAGTTGGTGGAACTGTTTTGGAAAAATTAGGAAGTGTGATCTTCTTGAAGAGATGTGTTCCTGTGGGTGGGCTTTGAGGTTTTAAAATCCCACACCATTCTCAGCTCTTTGCCTCATACTTGTAGATCAGGATGTAAGCTCTCAGCCACTGTTCTTTCTGGTGCTCTGCCTGCCATTCCTGTCTGTCACTATGGTCCCTTCCATGATGGTCATGGACTTACCCTCTGAAACTCTAGGTACCCAACCAAATGTTTCTTTTATAAGCTGCTTTGGTCATGATATCTTAGCACAGTGATAAAAAGTAGCTAAGACAAGGGGTTTGAAAACAGGAGAGAAATGCTTTGATGTTCACTTATCTCAAAGATCCTTTTGTCCTGTAAAATTAATAACAAGATTTCAGAAATTTCAGGCCTCAGAGCGCCTGAATCCAGAAGGCAGAACCTACTCTGGTGGGGGGGGAGGGGCAGGAGACAGGCATGCTCAGGCGGTTGTCAAGCATTGTCAAGCGTGATGTAAGCGCCATTGCTATGGCTACAGATGCTGAACGGAAAACGCTGAGCTCCTCCCAGGCCTGGTGGGCGGTGGCGGTGAGGGCAGCAATGGGAACCGATGGGAACCCAACCCGCTTCCCGGGCGCGGTGGAGGCGGTCATGGCTCAACTAGTGGACTACTTCATCCTGGTAGGCTGAGACAGGGAGGCCAGGTAAGGGTGTGGTGTGGGCTCTGCCTGCCCCTGGGCTCCGCCTCCGCCCCAGGGCTCCGCCCCGGATCCGCCCCATGGCCTGGGCTCCGCCTCCATCCCTGAGATTCATCCCCCGCCCCTGGGCTCCTCCTCCCTCCCAGGGCTCTGCCTCCTCCCCCCAGGCTCCTCCTCTGCCCTGGGCTCCACCCCGGCCCCTGGCTCCTCCCTCCACCCCAGGGCTCTGTCCCGCCCGTCCCGGCTCCGCCTCTGCCGGCTCCGCCCCAGCTCAGCCTCAGGTTCAGCCTCCGCCTCCAGGCTCTCCACCATCCCCTCCCAGGCTCCGCCTCCATCCCCGGGCCCGGCTCTGCCCTCTGGCTCTGCTACCAGGCTCCGCCTGCCCAGCTCCAGTTTCTTCCTCCTGGCCTCAGGCTCTGTCCCCTCCCCAGTTTTCCCCATCTCCCGGCTCCGCCTCCCTCCCCCCGGGCTCCGCCTCCGCCCCTCGGGCTCCTCCCCCCGTCCCGCCCCAGCTCCGCCTCCATCCCCGGGCTCCGCCTCTCTACGCCCCGGGCTATGTCTCCTGCCGCCCTCGGGCTCCGCCTCGTTCCCAGGGCTCCTCTGCCGCCACCTCCTCTGAGCTCCGCCTCAGCCCCCAGCAGCCATCCAGTGGGCTAGGTGGTGCTAGGCCTGGCATCGCGGCTGGGAGGCGGGAAGGAGAGAGGGTTGGGTCCCGAGGTGTAGGAGCAGCTGGTCCACGAGTATCAGCCATCCCGATGCAGCCAAGCTTGGCTGGCTGTGGGCGTGTGTGAGGGACCCGCTAGACCGCGGTCGCAGGGCAAGGCCTGGGCGGTGCAGCTGGGGGCTGGCGGGCTGGGCGGGTCGGGAGAGCCTGCCCGAGTTCTGCCAAGAGCTTCTGTGGAGGCTGCTGGTACCCCGGACTCCGCCCTCCTGCCACTGGTGTGGGAGGGCGGGAGCACAGTGTGTGGAGTTCCTAGGATTACGCTTGTGCCCGGCATCCTGAGGAAGAGTGATGCTGGGGCCAGTCCTCCAGGAAAGAAAGTACAGAGAGTCGGGTGCTGCCTCCCGCCTGCCCTTGGGAGGGTGGGGTGGGGGAGTTTGGACATCCCAGTCGAACAAAAGCCAGGTACTTGGAAAGGCCACAGGATCCGTGCACATTTCTAGGAACATTGTTTCAGGATGTATGTGCCAGCATTCCAGAATGAAATGGCTCTTCTTAAGACAGCTAGCCAACCACTGCAGGTGCTCTCTCTCACTTAGCTTTCAAGTGATTTGATTGTTCTCTTTATTCATCAGATACTTCTTCATAAGGAACAGTTTGGCAGATACACTGCTGTTTATACTTTGATGGACTTGCACAACCAAGAGTATACAGGGTTGACACAGACTTATTTTCTTATTTTTATATCTTTGTGTTGTTATTTGTAGATAAATGGGATGTAATAACAAGGTTACTGTACAGCTGGGGAAACCTCATTCATTTCAGGTTAATTCTACCAGCCCTGCAGCCCCTTGTCTCCGGAGGTGCTTGGGCTGTGTTTTGCTGATTGTTAGTCATTGGTAGCACTAGGGTACTAATGTTCTTCTCATCACTTATTATTATTTATTCATCCCTAAGAATTTGTTTAAGAGAAGGGATCCTTCACATTTTTTCTCCCTACTACCTATTTGAGGTCACTTAAGAGAACTGCCTGCAGGTTGGTGAGATGGCTCAGCAGAAAAACACTCTTGCTGGCAATCCTGGAGACCTGAGTTTGATCCCTGAATTCATGAAAAGGTGGAAGGCAAGAATTGTCTTCTGACCTTCCTATGTGTTCCCTAGTATGCATGTTTCACCTTCATCATGAACATACAAACACACACAGACTAAAAAGAAGACATTGAGCTGTATTTAGAGAATATTCATGCTGCTCCATAATACCACGTCATTTCACTTTTTAGTTTCTTACAGACATAGTCTTACCCAGACTGCCAGTGTAGAGAATCAGTTTTGTTTTTAATCTTGTTTAGTTTTCAGTTACATTGTTTTTCCCCCTAAAACAGTATTATTTAGGTTATTTTTTGACAGATTATCTCTAAAAGCCATGGCTATCCTGGGCTTCCCTATGTAGATCAGATCAGGCTGGCCTTGAACCTACAGAGATCTGACTTCCTCTGCCTCCCAAGTGCTGGTGTTAAAGACCATGTCCAGTTTCCCCCACAACAATTTTGAAATAATAACAAACTTGAAGATAATTCCAAGTATGTACAGTTAATTGCTGTTTTACTTTGGACATTTTGAGAGGAAGCTGCCGACCTTATGCCATGTCACTCAGAATGGTTTAATGTCAATTTTATACAAACAAGAATGCTGTCCTATGTAATGACAGTGCAGTTATCAAAATAGGAAATTTATGCTGACATAATATTCCATTTAATTTGGGTTTTGTTGACTATGTTATTACTCACATAAATGTTGAAATAATTTGGTTCATTTAAGTTTTGCATTGTATCTTTATCTCTTTAGTCTCTTTCAATATGGAATATTTCCCTCATCTTTTTCATGATCTTGTCACTTTTGATGACTACGGATCAGTTATATTTTTTCTTTCTTTAATTTTTATTTTTATATTAATTACTGTTTCTTTACTTTGCATCCAAGCTGTAGCCCCCTCTATCCTCCCCTTCCAATCTCACCCTCCCTTTCTCATCTCCTCTTATGCCCCTCTCCAAGTCCACATATAGAGGAGGTCCTCCTCCCCTTTCATCTCACCCTTGCTTATCTATCTCATCCGAACTGGCTGCATTCTTCATTAATTTATTTTTGTTCATTTTATGTCCCCCTCACAACCTCACTCCCTCCTCTCCTCACAGTTCTACCCTCCCAATCACGTTCCCTATAATCCCCCCCACCAAACAACCTACCTTGGCATATCAAGGTACATTGGGATTAAGTACCTCCTCTTTCATTGAGGCAAGACAAGGCAGCCCTGCTAGGAAAATGAGATCCAGAGGAAGACAACAAAGTCCATGTCAGAGACAGCCCCTGCTGTAGTTGTTAGGGGACCCACTTGAGGACAAGCAGCCCATCAGTTTCATATATGAAGGGGGGCTAGGAATAGTCCAGGCATTTTCTTTTGTTGGTGGTGTTGTCTCTACAAGGCCCCATGGTCCCAGGTGAGCTGGTTATGTATGCTTTTTTTTTTTTTTTTTTTTTTTTGTCCCTACCCTCCAGATCTCTCAAGCTTTCCTCTAATTCTTCCACAAGACTCCCTGAGTTCTGCCTAAAATTTGTTTGGCTGTGAATCTCTCCAACTTTTTCCAGTATCTGCTGGATGAAGCCTCTCAGATGACAATTATGCTGGTCTTCTGTCTACAGGCATAACAGATTATTAATAATGTGAGAAGTTGGGTCTTTCCCATTGGTTGAGTGTCAAGTTGTGCTCGTCATTGGTTGGCCATTTCCTCAATGTCTGTGCCATCTTTTATCTCTGCATATCTTGTAGGTGGTACATTTTAACTGAGGGTTTTGTGAGTTGGTTGGTGTCCCCCTCCCTCCTCTAGCTACAGGATGTGTCTGCTTCCTGAGTCTCAATATCTCTGCTGCTAGGAGTCTTAGCCAGGGTCACCCCCATATCTTCTCCAGAATTCCAGGTCTTCATATTGTCCCAGAATGCCCCAACACCAATTTCCTTTCTCTCCTAGCCCTCACCTTTATCCCCACATTTGAAACCCCTCCTGCTCCTCTCTTCACCCCCTCTTTTATCCACTTCCTTTCCCCCTACACTTCCCATGTCTGTGATGTCTATTTTATTTCCCCTCTTTTGAACCCTCCATGTTACTTAGTTTATTAGGGTCTATAGGTTGTAGTATGCTTATCCTTTACTAAATGGCTAATATCCCAGGTTAGTTATTTTTGTAGACTGTTTCTCAGCTCTCTTTGCTCTCATGGAGCAATGTATCTATACTTAGGCAAGGGTATCACAACAGTGGCACACAGTCTTGTCAGGTGGTACATACTTTCACTTTGATTACTTACAATCACTATCTGCAAGGCTTTTCTGCTACAGAGTTAATACCTTGCATCCCTATGAGTACCCTGACACTCTGTGATAGTTCTCATCAGAATGTTAATGCATCAGCCATACTTATATCAGTATGGATTCATGATTCATGTGCCTTCTGTAGGAGACTGTACTGTTTTTGTTTCAGTCTGCTGGGGCTACTGTGACAAATGATTTATAAACAAAGGCTTTACTTTTCACAGTTGTCAACTCTGGAAAGTCTAAAGTTAAAATATGAGGTCTAGTTGGGGGCATGCTTTTCTACAGTCCTGTTCTTGCTTTAACCTCAGTGGCCTAAAGGGCCACACGATTTTAAAGGATTTCTTTAATAAGGTTATGAACCTATTTATAAGTTTTATTTTATTCACCTATTTTATTCACTTCTAAGACCTGAGTACCTTTCAAAGATCTCATGCAATTCTGTTACTTTGGGTCTTAGGTCTTCAATATAGAAATTTTTGGAGGACATAGATATTCAGACCATTCATTTCAATATTTAAAGATCCATAGATTTCCCTACCTTATAGCTGAGAACCCCTGCAGCCCACCTTTAAACAAAGTTAAACAATAACAACAACTAATGAAAACAGTCATCATCAATTTAAAATTAATGAGCAGTAAATGAAACCTGCCTCCTAACTTGACAGGCAAATCTCCCTGGAGACACTGATTGGCCAGAGTGTCTTGAGTGACATGAGCCTTTCCCTTAGGGTTAGTCCCTGATGAAGGTACACAGCATAATATTCCTACTCCCAGGTTAGCCATTCAGGACCATGCCTTTTACAGACCTGTAGAGATGTGCATTTCAGTAGCACATGTGCCTGTCTTCCATCTGTCTTCTCAACTATTCCCAGGCAGGGCCCATCATTCCACTCAGCCCTGCTCAGTGGCCTACTCCTTCCATTTATGGGCAATGACACTCCACTCACCATGTTGGGACTTTGGAACTTGCTTGAACTTCCCTCACAACACCTAGCAGCAGTGCTCAGAGCACTTCACATGGAATCATTCAAACCTGATCAGCTACAGAGCAAAACTTCCAGCATAACTACCTGAAGAACCTGCCTCCTAGCCTGACAGGCAAGTCTACCAGAAGGGCATGATTGGCTAGTTTGTCTTGAGTGACATGAACACCTTTGATAGGGTTAGAATGTGCTGAAGGTGCATATTGGTTCCTGGTTCAGGCTTCCTATCCAAGGACAAAACTTTTCTAGGTATGCAGAGATTCACAGTTCAGCAGCAGTTGTGCCTGTCTTCCTGCCTTCCTGTCTGTCTTCCCATCCAGCCTAGGGAGGACTAACCACTTCAGCTTGCTCTGTTCAGCTGCCTGCTCCTCCCCTTTGTGTGTAGTGATACCGAACTCAAGAAGGCACAACACCCACGAATATTGCCCCTTCCTCTTACTGGAATCAAGGTGGATAACTAGTATAATCAAATTGAAGTGGAGTTATCAGTCTGTCCCACAATTACAGAAAGAGAGTTTAGGAAACAAGGGTTTGAGTTTTTGTCTTTATGTTGGGTTCAGGTAAACTGCAGCTACTTTTTAAATGGTAGGCATGAGACAAACCTAACAGAAGAGCAAGAAAGTGATGATAAACACTGAAGTGCATTATTGTTAGCCTGCATATCTTCCTCAGTGAAGAAGGGAAAAAGAAGCCAGATATATATCTATCATTCAAGGTTCCATACATGAACAGAACTCATAGAATAAATCTCTATGTATATAGAAAGTTTATTCATTTGAATATCTCAAAAGCTATAGTCCAACTAGTCCAAACAATGGCTGACTACCAATGGAAAATTGAAGAATAGTTGTTCAGAGCACGTATCTGAATATCTCAGATGGTCTTCAGTATATAACAGAATTCCAAAGAGTAGGCTCTAATGAGAATAAAAGAAAAATGATCTTGGTAGCCAGAAGTAGGGCAAGCAGAAAAAGAGAAAAAGCTAATACTCTTAATGTCCTTTACATTGATAGGATATAATCAGACTAGACACAGGTGTGGATGAGAGTAAAGGTGGATCTTATCACCTTAAAACACTCAGATTAAAGAAGGATTTTTCCATTTCAAAAGCTGTGAGTATGAAAAAGTCCCCACAGTACCCAACTCTTTGGGTTTGCCGTAGGTCCAGATATAGTCAAAATTACTGCCTAGACTAGCCATCACACTAGGCAATGCAGAAAAACTGAGAAAGAGTTTTTTTGCTGGAGCAGGCAATAAGAGCATGTGAGCCATTTCCAAAGCAATGGTTTTCTTCAACAAACCAAGCACTGGGATTTCACTTTGGGAATATGGATAGGACCAAATGTGGGTTCAACTACTCTGAGCCATGATAAATAATATCTATGCTAAATTAAATCCTACTCTGAATGTAATCACAATGTAAAATCAGAGCTTTAAGGGCTCTCTTTGATCAAAGTCATGCTGAAATATATGTAATTTTAAAAAATGATGGACAGAAATGCCTTTGGAACTTTTATTTTGGACCACAAGTTCTTACCTGAAAATTAAGTAAATGACTCCACTAAAGTGGATTGCTCAGGAGGCAATGCCTTCTAGTAATCATAATTTCTGATCTATTAGGTTGATGTTTTAATGCTACATTTCCCAGTTATACAAAGGACAGAGAGCACCAATTCAGAAAACTTCAATTCAAAAATACATCTGTCAGCACTGTGGACAGTATCCTTGAGGGGAAATAAACCTATAAATTGCAATATACAGTATATTTTTGGAATCATTTTGATACATGATATTTCCCCATAGCAATGGATGTTTTAGAATTTGATCTGTGGATTTGGGCATGGAGGGCACACACCTACAATAACAGCACTCAGGAAGAATGAGGCCCAAATTTGCTGCCAACCAGGTCTGCAAATTGAGAACAGGACAGCCAAGGCAACACAAGGAAATTCTGTCTGAAAAACAAACAAACAAACAAACAAACAAACAAAAGAACTCACTCTGTGGACGAAGCTGACCACAATCTCAGAGAGATTAGCCTACCATGGACTCTCAGGTCTAGGATGACAGGGAAGCACTTCTGAGTGAGAGGACAACTTGTTATTTATTTTCTAAACCCCATATGTGAGTTCTTAACATGGAACCCAAAGAGTCTTTTAGGCTGGTGACCACAATGACCTTTATTTAGGTTGAAAAAAATATGTATGTGCTAGTTTGTGTTTGCATATACAGCAACCCAAGTATAGCAATATTACAAAAATATGTAGGTATGACATAGGTTACCCAGAGATTGAGCTCAAATCATCAGGGTTAGCAACAACCAACTTTACCCACAGAGACAATTCTCTGACAATCACTTGTAGTTCTGAGAAAGTGTCATGAACAAGTCTTTACTCTTAAGAATAAACTAACACATTCCAAAACAGGAAAGCAGTAAATCATTTTCATTTGCAAATAGCACTTATTATCCAAATCATATCATTTTCTTCCATCCTCAGATGACAATTTGTTTATAACATGAATAGAAGACAATATTGCACTACATACTGTTTCAACTAAGTTTATTTGAGTATCAATGAGCTCAGTGGGGAATGTTTGTGGTATGTAAAATTGGCAACATAACCTTGAACATCATATAACAATGATGAAAATAAACCTCAAAAAGTATCACATAAGCTTCATATATCTGTCATCACCCAAGATCCCACAGTTACCTTACACATACAACACAATCTTTTTTTAAAATAAATCTCATTGCTGTTACATTACCTAACACCTCTAGATAATTCTCTTAGAAGGCAGTTTTTCAATATGCTGTGACATATAGCAAATACAGGAACATGAAGAAGCATGGAACTTCAAACAATATATACATACATAACCAAATACTATTGAGCATTTTAACATTAATTAATTACTAACATTCAAGCAAGGCTGAAAAACATCTTAAAGAAATTTGTGAAAATATAAAAAAGTGCAATGCCTTCTCAGAGACCCTTTCTTAAAAACTATGATCACACACTGTCTGATAGAAATAAGCAATGGACCACATAGATGATGGAGATCCCCTTCTATACATTGCAGCAGAAAAATATCTATCACCAAGTGGAAATGCAGTAAAAGATGAACAGCCACCACAGAAAGAATATCAGAACAACTTAATAAACTTCTGCAAATGCATTTGCTACACACACAACAAACTTCAATATTTGCTCCAATGTTTCAGTTCAGACCACAACCACAATTGTTGAGCTCCTCCATTACATTTAAGTGAACACAGTAAATAATTTACTTGCTCCAAGGTTATGATAAACAGATTTTAAAGTTTCTTTTCTTGAAATTGAATACATTTGTTATGTCCAAAGAAATCAAATCTTATATACAAATAGGGTTGCTCTCTTCTATGAATTCTTTTCTACTTCACCTCAAGATTATATATAAAGATTTACGATATTTACAGTACTAGAGACATGGCTTTGCAGTTGAGTTCATTCCCAGGACCTAGGTCAGGTTTTTGACAACTGTCTATAATTCTTGGTACAAGAAGATCAAAGGGTCCATTTTTCATGGAAACTAGAATGGACAGGCACATGAACACGGAAAGACACACTGATATCACATAATGTGAATTAAAACAAAACTTAAGCTAATATATGTTTACTCATGAATGTTTTACTTGTATAAGCATTCATCCAGATGTTGAAGCATCTACAGAGTTATCCACAGAGTTTTTCTGCATCATGAATTCCTTCATGTAAAAGAAATCAAACATGTAGGATTGAAGTCAGAGAAATGAATCCTTCTCAGTTGGTGGTATCATTTGTGAAGGTTTAGGAAATGCAGCACTCTTGGAGGAAGTATGTTACTTGGGGTGGGCTTGATAGTTTTCAACTGCATAACATCTGTAGTTCCCACGCTGCTTCATGCTTCTGGTTGAGGATGTGAGCTTCAAGTTTGCTATGTTAACTGCTATGTGTGACAATTGTGATGCCCATTTAATAGAGATCCCAACTCACTCTGCAACCATAAGGCAAAGCAAACACATTTGGAAGATTGACACAGACACTGTGTATTGTCACAAAAAAGGCAGTAACACACACACATAAATTTTACAAGTGGATGATTTATTTCATGTAGTTGAAGAGTCTTTTGAAATCTAAAATTTATAGGCCTTTTGTCCATATATGCTTTCAATTGGAAACAAAATAAGGATGGATGTCATAATGCATGAATACATTGTTGACACTTGTTAGAATTTTTCTCCCAAATAATTTCGTGTAACTGAATACAAGTTGGTGGGTCAAAGATCTTACAAATTTTTCTCCTAATAGATTTTCTTCAGAATGAGTTCTTTCAGGTTTTCAAGGACTACTGTGATACACAATGGCTTTGTGAGATATAGCTCACAGACTAAAGCTTTTACTCTTTTAAACGGTACCATGAAGCAGAAAACTTTACCATACTGATTACATTCATGTAGTTTTTTTTTTTTTTTAACATGACTTTTTCTCATGATTTCAAAGACAACTCCATGAAAAGGATTTATTACATTCATAGGGTTTCACTGCAGTATGTGTTCTTTTATGTATTTGGAGATAAATGCATTAAGGCTTTATCACATTGAATACATGTGTAAGGTTTCTCTCTACTATCTGTTCATTTGTATACTTGAAGATGACTTTGACATGCAAAACTTGTAACATGGGAACATGCAAAAGCAATTTGCATAAGTATTTTCTTTAAGATACCAGCCTCCATTGATTTATAGGGTGAGCATAAGTTTAAGTTCATAGTCCCTAGGAAATCTGTAGACTTCCCAATAGCTGACCAGCTTTCATCACTTAACTTTTGTTGCCCAAAACATGACTGTTACATACCATGGTTTCTGGTGCCCTAACAAAATGACTGACCCAAACCACAGATTCTCTTTCCTAAAACATAATACCTTTTCTTAACCACAAAAGAACAAATGGATATGATTGTTTTGACTGTAAAACCTACATTTTGCAACAGGTGACTTCCCCAATGACATAAACAAATCCCATATCCCTAAACCATAACTGATGGAAATAATTTAGTTTTAAAATGTTAAAGATGTTTATGATTTTCAAGCTTACAACCTCTGTAACTTTCTGGCTCGTTGGACAGGTAGACATCACAGTTCAGCTCCCAAGAACATTATGTGGCCCTAATCAACCAGTAGTGCCTGGATGACAATAAAATTTTGTCATTTGTATTGACCTAGTGTTTGTGTTGTATTGGATTCAGTGGACAGAAGAACACAAAAGTCTTACCATATTAATTATATTCTCAGATTTTTTCCTCCGTTTTGAAACTTTTATGATGATGTAGAATATACATATGTGCAAAGGCCTCACATTTTAACAAATTCATAAAGTTTCTCTTTGTACAAATTCTTTCATGATGATGAAGATTATACAAATGTGGAAAAGCTTCACCATGTAAATACACTCAGTATGTATTTCTTTCCATAATAAATTCTTTCATGACGTTGAAGATGATTGTGAAGAGAAGTTTTTATTAGGAGATGACTGTTATGTGCAAAGGCTTTACCATATAGGGTACATTCATGAGGTTTCTCTCCAGTGTGAGCTCTTTCATGTATTAGGAAATGACTGTTACATGCAAAGGCTTTAACACACTGATTATATTCATAAGGGTTCTCTCCAGTGTGAGCTCTTTCATTTATTACATGACTGTTACATGCAAAAGCTTTAACACATTTATTACATCCATGAGTTTTCTCTCCAGTGTGAGTTGTTTTATGTATTAGGAGATTACTGTTACATTCAGGGGCTTTCCCACATTGGATACATTTATAAGGTTTCTCTCCAGTATGTGTTCTTTATGTTATAGGAGATTACTATTTTGTCAAAATGCATTATAACATTGGTTAAATTCATAAAGTTTCTCTCCAGTGTGCATTCTTCTATGTACATAGAGATTATTATGGCATACAAAGGTTTTGACACTGGTTACATTCATAGGGTTTCACTCAGGTAAGTGTTCTTGTTCAAGATGACTCTTAACATGAAAAGCCTTTATGACATTGGCTATATTCTGAAACATGGATTTTTATGTATTAGGAGATTACTGTGTTGTACACAGGTGGTTCAACACTGCTTACATTCATAAGGTTTTTCTCCAGACTGTGTTCTTTTTGTCTTCAGAGACTACTCTGAAATGCACAAACTTCATCACATTGGATACATTCAAAACATTTCTCTCCAGTGTGAGTTCTTTTATGTACAACAGATGACTGTTGCATGCAAAGGCTTTACCACATTGGTTACATTCATGTTTCTCTTAGGTGTGAGTTTTTTTGTGTATTTAGAGATTACTGTTACATGCAAAGACTTTTTTTAACACATTGCTTACATTTATAAGGTTAATCTCCAGTATGAGTTCTTTTATGTTTTAGGAGATTACTGTTCAGTGAAAAGGCTTTACCACATTGGTTACATTCATAAGGTTTCGCACCAGTGTGCATTCGTTTATGTAATAGGAGACTACTGTTACATGCAAAGGCTTTACCACATTCGTTACATTCATAAGGTTTCTCTCCAGTGTGATTTCTTTTATGTAGCAGGAGAATACTTTCATATGACTTTACCAGTGGTGACATACCTAAGGTTTCTCTCCAGTGTGAGTTTTTTTATGACTTAGGAGATGACTATTACTTGCAAAGGCTTTACCACATTGGTTACATTTATATGGTTTCTCTCCAGTGTGAGTTCTTTCATGTAGTAGGAGATTAATGTTACGTACAAAGGCTTTACCACATTCGTTACATTCATAAGGTTTCTGTCCAGTATGAGTCCTTTTATGCCTTAGGAGATGATGGTTACATACAAAGGCTTTACCACATTGATTACATTCATAAGGTTTCTCTCCAGTGTGAATTCTTTCATGTATTCGGAGATTACTTTTCTGACTAAAAGCTTTACCGCATTGGTTACATTCATAAGGTTTGTCTCCAGTGTGAGTTCTTTTATGTAGTAGGAGATTACTGTTCTGTGCAAAGGCTTTGCCACATTGCTTACATTCATAAGGTTTCTCTCCAGTGTGAGTTCTTTCATGAATCAGGAGACTACTCTTATGTGCAAAGGCTTTACCACATTGGGTACATTCATAAGGTTTTTCTCCAGTATGAGTTCTTTCATGTATTAGGAGATTAATGTTACGTGCAAAGGCTTTACCACATTGGTTACATTCATGAGGTTTCTCTCCAATGTGAGTACCTTTATGTTTTAGGAGATCACTGTTAGATGAAAAGGCTTTAACACATTGGTTGTATTCAGGAGGTTTATCTCCTATATGTGCCCTTTTGTATCTTAGGAGTAGACTGTTATGTGCAAAGGTCTTATCAGATTGGTTCCATTCATAGTGATCCTCACCAATATGCATACTTTTATACGTGTGGGGAATACTGCGATATGAAAAGACTTTGTCATATTGAGTATCTTCAGGGGGTTTGTCTCCACTATGATTGTTTCCATACCTGCAAAGATAATTGGCACATATGAAATCTTTATCACATTCATTATACTAATGATTGTTTTTGTGCATGTCACTTAATTTTACAATTTGGTGTAAATATAAAGAGGAATTACATCTTGAGTTTTCATCATTATTTCTACATTTACGGTGTTCTCCTTCTCTGTGGATTGTTTTGCATATTTGAAAATACCTGTGATGGTAAAAATATTGGTTATCTGGCTCACATTTATACCATACTGTCTTCTATAACATATTTTACCACAGATTTGTAGAAAACTGCAAGACTACAGAGCTTTACCACAGTGACTGGATTAATAGATTTCCCTATATGGTGTGCCATACTAAATATGCAAAGATAATTGAGACAAACAGAATAATTTGTATATCCCGAAAAATTATATTTTCTGCAGTGGGATTTTTGTGAGAATTCGTAATGAAGTTAAATAACCAGTTAACTGATGTTGCTGTATATTGCGTGAGAGTGTATCAGTATATGCTGATTGCTGAGCCAGCAGAGAGCTAAGTGATGACCAGATTGTAGAATTGCTCCTTTTATGGACCATCTCCTGTCCTATATTTTGTAAACATTTGTCCATCCTTAAAAAGTTCTAACAACTGATAGCAGGGCACAAAATGGATGCCTGAACTTCTGAGTGTGAGAGGGTTCCTTGGAAGAAGAAAGCAAATGACAGGCTACTCACCAGCAGACCAGTGAGATTAACAGATTGACATGAACATGAACAAAGAGGTAGAGCTGGCCATGCATCGGGACACTGTGCTAGGTTTATTTGTGTTAGGGGGAAAAAAGGTTCAGAATCTTCCCAGTTAAATTGCCTAAGCTTTTATTTATTAAAAAGATTCTGTGTCATTATTTGTACTGCTGGCAGCTCTGAATAACCCATATAAAGCTTACTAGGTAATAATTTTTGACATCTATTCAAAATGAGGATTAGTATACCTTTTAGTTGTTCTGGGTGGTACATCATTTCTTTTAAGATACATATACTAACATGACTTGTACTCATTGTAATATACAATATAACTATTAAAAGGAGAATAATAAAATGACATGGTTTCATGTTGCATTCACACATTTGATTTTTGTTCATCATAGACATGTGCTATAGAGATTATGTTTTTTTCCACAGCAACATTCTTGACTCTAAAATACTGCCCTTCTCACAAAACTTAGCAACATTACTACAAGAATATGAATAAACCCAGCTTTACTATGGACTACTTGATTAGTATAATGTTTTGGATCTACTTTCATCACCTCTTTACTATGAATGCATTTGGCAATACCTGAGTTGTAGGAGACTAAACAAATTGCAGTTCTGCCTCATAGCACTAATGCAGCTATTATTTAAATGTTGATCTTGCATAAGTTATGGTTTCCTTGCATTCTTTCTTAGAGGAATGCCTTGCAAACACACATCAAATAACTAACACGGAGGTACATGGTTTAGTAACAAGTTAGTAATCATCAATAAATACACTTAAAGCGGTTCATTTACACTGTCCTTTCTCTTTCAAACTTCAAAGACATAATAAAGTTTTCTCAGAATTAGTCATTTCAGCTTACATATAAAAATTACCTTGCATGTGTTCTAGAAGTTTGACAATGCTCTTCAATATTATCATTTTCCCAATTGTAGCCTAAAATACAGTAAAAGAAAATGTATGATTTATTGGAAAAAGGCAAAATTTAGGTCGTGATCTCTGGTCAATCAAAGAACCATTCATCTCATTCTTCCTCATCCTCAAGAGAAATTACAGAAGCACATCTATAATGAATTAAAAGTTTCCCCATATTTTAATAAGTAAAGAATATTCATTTTCCTACCTATAGCAGTGAGGTTCCCGTAGGTCTCCAGCATCACATCTTTGTAGAGACTCTTCTGGGAAGGATCCAGCAAAGCCCACTCTTCTTGAGTGAAGTTCACATGCACATCATTGTAGGTCAATGCACTCTAATACATCCGCACACATGTACAACAGAAGGCATGATACTTAGAATACTGGAAAGGTATACTTCATTTATAATATTTTCAAAGAATTCTGGTGTTTCTTCTACTTATTTTCTGACACACAATTTCTAATGTAATAAGCAACTCCTTTTAGGAGGAAACTGAATAGTAGCTTCATATCTCTAATTTTTGCATCCTTTAATTAGGATATAGACTTTCAAGAAAAATGCCAATTAACAGACAAAGAAAGAGTAAACAGATCAAAAGTATTGAGCCCATATGAGAAAAATAGTATGAACGATTCCTGATTATAATAACAATAGGCAGCCTGGGTGTATTTTCTGATGTCTTTAATTCCAAAATCACTCAGGGGACAGAAGCAGGTGTATCTCATAGAGGTAGATGCTAGCTTACTCAATGCAATAAGTTCCAGGACAATAAGGGGTACATAATAAGACTCTGAATATTCTGCAAAAAATTAATCAAACAAAAAAGACAGAAAGAACTTAGAGAAAGTTCCTACAAATTGTTATACATTCTCTCCAGTTCTGTACTCATTTCTAGACACCTGAACTACCTCATTTTAAACTGTAGTATCAATAGGATCTTGCTAAAATGAAATGTATGTTTGAATAATTAAAATAGGACAGATGAAAATATTAGCAATGTAGATGTTGATCATAAATAGGCAATATCGCTTAGTGGTTAAGAACACTGTCTGATCTTCCAGAGGACCAGGGTTCAATTCCCAGGACCCACATGACAGCTCATTGCTGTCTGTAACTCCAGTTCAATCAAACTGACATCCTCACATCAATGCACACAAAATTAAATTAATTATTAGAAATAAATGAATAATAAACAAATTAATTAATGAAATAGGCAACATAGGGCATGAAAGATGGCTCAGCAGTAAAGACTTGTTGGTCTTGCAGATATTTGTACCTGATTGCCAGTATTTACATAGGTGGGGATCAGGAACCATGCAGTAGGTGGGTTAAGGGTGACAGAGTCCACACAGAAACCTGGTAATCAAACTCCAGTGACAATACTCAAAGATACAGTTCTAACACTATAAACAAGTGTAACAGCTTTTAAATGATTGAAAGCCCAATTGTACCATCACATGCTAGCCTCAAGTACCAGTAACAATCAATCAGGTTAGTACAACTGTAAGGAATGTTGGAGTTGTAGGGTACCCCACAACTTAGGAAATTTCCATAAAGAAGGGGAAAGCAACACTGCCCTAGTGTTGTATCTCTTTGAGACTTCAATAGTGTGTTAGAAGTAGCTAGTAGAAAAACACGGTATGCAATGGATCAGAACCTTTCAAGGAGTTAAAGGAGTTCCTGAAGATTCACTTGCCTTTCCCAATGGACCTCTTAAGGGCTTATCTTGACATATCCCACACATCGTAACTCACACCTATTTATTATTCTAAATTCAAGAGTTCTGAGGCTATCTTCTGAGTACTGTGAAGACTAAGCACACATGAAGTATTTATTCACAGGAACAGGTAAAATATTAATATTCATTAAAGTTTTTTTAAATAAGCAATCATATGATTCAGGAGATTTAAGCAGTATTAATGTCATAATGAAGATCAACACAAGAACATATGTTTAACATGTACAAGACGTACATTCCAGGCTTATCACGTAATAATATAACTACAACTCCCAGCACTCTAAAGACATTTTAAACTTGATCTCTAAGTTGAGGCCTGCCTGGTCTATATACCTACATACAAGACACACAGGAATACAAAAAGGAAATGACTTCAAAAAGAACACACCACAAAACAAAACAAAAACAACAACAACAAAAAAAAAAAACAAGGCCTATATATCCTAAGAAAAAAGAAGCAGTCATTAAAAGTTTCCCAAACAAAAAAGAAAACTCTGAGCCAGCAGGTTTTTGCAAAAAATTGTACCAGACTTTCAAAGAAAAGTTAATACAAATACTTCTTAAAGTATTCCACAAAGTAGAAATAGAAGGAACATTGCCAAAATCATTCTATGGCATCACAGTCACTCTGATAACTAAATGAAATAAAGACACAACAGAAAAAGAATTTCAGAACAATCTCCCTTATGAAAGTGATGTAAAAACACACAATTTAATACTCACAAACCTAATCCAAAAACACATCAATAATATAAGCCACCAAGAGGAGGAAGCCTTCATCTCAGTGATGCAGGGATGGTTCAACATATGTAAATCCATCAATTTAATCCACCTTATAAACAAACTGATAGAAAAAAAACCACATGATCATCTCATTAGATGCTGAAAAGGCCTTTGACAAAATCAAACACCCATTCATCTTAACAGACTTCTAGAGATCAGGCATACAAGGTTCAAACCTAAACATAACAGAGGCAACCAAGAGCAAGCCTAGAGCCTACATCAAATTAAATGGAAAGAAAATTTAAGCAGTTAAACCAAATTCCTAGCTAGAGCAATAAGACAATGGAACATGTTCAAGGAGATAGAGATTGGAAAGGAAGAGACATCAAAGTAACAATATACAAAGACAATATAGTAGTATATATAAGTGAATCTAGGAATTCTACAAGAGAATTCCTACAGTTGATAAACCCTTTCCACAAAGTGGCTTGGTACAAAATTTACTTAAAACATTGGTAGCCCTTCTGTATACAGACATTAAATGGACTTAGAATGAAATTAGGGAAACAACACCTTGACTAATAGCCACAAACAATATAAAATATTTTTGGTATAACTCTAACCAAGCAAGTGAAAATCTGTATGACTAGAACTTCAAGTCCCTGAAGGAAGAAACTGAAGAAGATATCAAAAGATGGAAAGGTCATGCCAAACTCATGGATCATACAATTAACATTGTAAAAAATGGTCATCTTACCAAATGCAATCTATAGATTCAAAGCAATTCCCATCAAATATTCCAACACAATTATTTATAGACTTTGAAAGAGTAACCATTAACTTCATTGGAAAAAAATGCAATATAGGTAAAACATTTCTGTAGTATAAAAGAACATCTGGTAGTACCAACAGCCATAATTTTAAGCTATACTACAGAGCAATGGTAATAAAAACTTCATGATATTTTCATAGAATGTTACAGGTTTATCAATGGAACCAGATTAAGGACTGAGAAATAAACACACGTTCCTACAGGAATTTGATATTTGACAAAGAAGCCAAAGATATAACAGAAAAAAAGAAAGCATCTTCAGCAATTGGTGTTTCTCTAATTTGATGTTTGCATGTAGAAGAATGCAAATACAGCCATATTTATCACCCTGCACAAACCTCATGTCCAATTGGATCAAAGACTGTAACATAAAACTCAATATACTAAATACAATAGAAGAGAGAGTGGGGAATAGCCTTGAACTCATTGGTACAGGAGACACCTCTGTGAATAGTACACCAACAGCTCAGACAATAAGATTAACAATTAACAAAAGGGATGCATGAAAGTGAAAAGCATCTGGAAGGCAAACAACACTATCAATAAGAAAAATGGCAGCATGTGGGCTGGGAGAGCACCTTCATCAATCCTACACCTGCATGAAGTATAATATCCAAATTAAAGAATTCAACAAAATACACAGCAACAAACCAAATAACCCAATTGAATGCTGGCATACAGAGCTACACAGAGCACTCTAAGCAGAGGAAGTGCTAATGGCTGATAAAGAAATAGTCAGTGTCCTTAGGCATCAAGAGAATGCAAATTAAAAGGACTCTGCATTTCAATCTCACCCTTGTCAGAATGGCTCACATCATGAACTCAAATGACAGCACACGATGGTGAGGTGGAGTAAGGACAACATACCTCAAGTGCTGGAGAGAATGAAAACTTGAACAAACACTTTGGAAATCCATTTAGAAGTTTCTCAAAAAATTTAAAATAGATATGTAAATACCTATATACCTCAATAGCTGTACCAATGAGGGGAATATATTCAAAAGATATCAAAAGGACACTTGCTCAACTATGTTCACAGATTTATTTGTATAAACTGAAACTGGAAACAACTTGGACATCCTTCTGCTGAAGAATGGATAAAGAAAATGTAATACAGTTACACAATGGAATACCAATTAGCTATTAATGACAAAGACTTTAAGCAATCAGCCAGAGAATGGATGTAACTAGGAAAGATATTCTGAGTGAGATAACACAGACCCAGAAAGACCCATGTTGTACCTACTCACTTATAAGTGGAAATTAATCATAAAGTACAGGATAATCATGGAAAAATCCACAGACCCAGTGAGTCAAGGAGAGCAAAGAGAGGATGTAGGAAACTTACTCTGAAGATGAAATGAGATAGATATCTGAATTAAATGGAGGAGAGGAATAAGGTGAAAGAGTGAGTGGGTAGGGTAATGGAGATGGGCATCATGTATGGGGAGAGGAGAGTCAGGAGGGAACAAGGAGAGAACATAGAAATCAGGGTAGGTGAGGTTCTGGGTCATGGGAGGCTTCTGGAAGTTTATGGGAGTGGCCCTAGATGAGAAGCCTTAGCAGCATGGGATAAGGAGCCTGAAGTTGCCAAATGAGAAATATAATATGCTCTGTAGAGGGCCCCTGAAAGACTCTACCTAGCATTGTATCAAAGCAGATACTAAGACTCATAATCAAACCTCTGGCAGAGTGCAGGGAATCATATGAAAGAAGGGGGGGTTGTATGACATAAAAAGGATAGGAGCTCCAAAAGGACCAATCTATCTGAGCACAGGGATCTTTTCTGAGACAGATACTCCACCAAGGACCATGTATAAATATAACCTAGAACCTCTGCTCAGGTGAAGTTTGTGGTAGCTCAGTAACCAATTGATTTCCCATAGTAAGGGGAACAGGGACTATTTATTTCTGACAGGAACTCAATAGCAGGCTCTTTGACCTCCCCAACCCTCCTAAGGGAAGTGCAATCTGCTAGGCCACAGAGAAGGACTTTACAGCCAGTCCTGAAGATACCTAATAAAACAGGGCAGATGAAAGGGGAGGAGGTCCTCCCCAATCAGTGGACTTCGGAAGGAGCAGGGAGGAGATGAGGAAGGGAGGGATGGGAAGAAATGAAGAGTGGGATACGGCTGAGATACAAAGTTAATAAAATGTAACTAATTAAAAAAATAAAAAAATAATATGCTCTGCAAAATCTCAAAATTCAAGATGAAGATAAAGATAAATTCAAGAACAGGACTGATATGCACAAACACCTACATTTCAGGCCCATCAGCCAATAATATAAAAACAAAACAACACTACAAAGACAGTAATGTGGGCCCACATCTAATCCCAGCCCTGTAGATCCAGATTCAGGTGGATCTCTAAGTCTGACACCTGACTGATTTATATACCTTCTTACAGGACATACAAGACAATACAGAGAAACTTCAAAAATGAAAACAACAAAATTAATAAAATAAAACAATAGAGCCAATAACGCCTTAGAAAATGGAAGCAATCATTAAAAGTCTGCCCAACACACACACACACACACGCGCGCGCACTGGGCCAGATGATTTTAGGACAGAATCATACCCGATTTTCAAACAAGAGTTAATACCAATACTCATCAAAATTTTTCACAAAATACAAACAGAAGGAAGATTACCAAACTCATTCTGATGGCAAAGTCACCCTGATACCCAAACCACACAAGGACTCAACAAAGGACAAGAATTTCAGACCAATCTCACTTACAAACATTGACACAAATATATCCAAAAAAAAAAAAAAAACAAATACAAGAATACATCAAAGATATACGCGATGAACAGGCTTCATCTCAGGGATACAGCAATGGTTCTGCATATGAAAATCCATCAATGTATTCCACCATATAAACAAATTGAAAGAATAAAATCACATGATCAGTTCATTACAGGAGAAAAAGCCTTTGACAAAATCCAACACACCTTCCTGTTAAAATACTTGGAACGGAAGAATTCAAAGTATCACTATTCACAGAGGATTTAATAGTATACATAAGTGACCCAAGAAATTCCTCCAGAGAATTCTTACAGTTGATATACACTTCCCACAAAGTGTCTTGGAACACAATTGATTAAAAAAATTATTAGCCCTTCTGTATACAAAAGAAAAAATGGGCTGAGAATAAAATTTAGGAAACATCCTGAACAGTAGCCATCAAGAATATAAAATATTTTGTTGTAACTCTAACCAAGCAAGTGAACGACCTCTATGACTAGAATTTCAGGTCTTTAAAGAAAGAAACTGAGGAAAATATCAGAAGATGGAAAGATCTCCCAAAATCATGGAAAAGCAGAATTAACATAGTAAAACAGGATTCTTAACAAATGCAATCTACAAATTCAATCCCATTTCCTACCAACATTTCAACACAATTATTTCCAGACCTTGAAAGAGAAAACATTAACTTCATATGGAAAAATAAAACACCCTTGATAGCAGACCAATTCTATGCAATTGAAATAAAGACATATAAATAAACCCACACTCCTACTGGAACTTTATTTTCAACAAACAAGCCAAACCCATACAATGGAAAAAAAAAAACAGTATCTTCAACAAATGGTGGTGGTATAACTAAATATCATGTAGAAAAGTGAAAATAGACCCCCTTTGTATTATCCTGAAGTCTAAGTAGATCAAAGACCTTAACATAAAACCATAGATTCTAAATTATTTAGAAGACATGGTGTAGAAAAGTCTGGAACTCACTAACACAGGAGACAATAGAAAAACAACAGCACAGGCTCTAAGATCAACAACTAATAAATGGGATCTCAAGAAACTGAAAAGCATCTGTAAGTCAAAGGACACTACCAATAGAACACAAAAGCAGGCAAAAGATTGGGAAAATATCTTCACTAACCCTACATAAGAAAGAGAACTAATATCTAAGCTATACAAAGAACTTAATAAATTAAATACCAACAAATCAAAAAATGCAATTTAAAAATGGGGTTCAGAGCTAAACTGCGATTTCAACAGAGAGAACCTTGAATGGTTGAGAGGCACTTAAAGAAATGATCAAAGTCCTTACCCATCAGAGAAGTAGAAATCAAAATGACTCTAAGATTCCAACATACACCACTTAGATCAAAAACTCAAGTGACAACACAAGCTGGTGAGGATGTGGAAAAAAGGAACCAATAATAGAGGCAACCTGAGACCCAGTTTACACCAGAGAGCCAGCTAATGAAATTGTAAATATTCTTTTGCTGTGCTTGTAGAAAAGAGCCTACACATGCCTGTTATCTGAGAGGATCCACCCAGCAGCCAAAGGAGACAGATGCTGGAACTTGAAAGTAAGCATGGGGTGGACTTCCAAGGGTCTTATGAAAATACTGGGGAAAAGATGGAAGAAACTGTTCGGGACAGGATGTCACAAGAAGACCAACAAAGACAAGTAACCCAGACCCAAGGGAAACTTACAGAAAATGAGATATCAACTAAGGAGCAAACATTGTCTGGACCTAGGCCTCTTGAATTCATATGCACTATGGGTGCCTTGGTCCATGTGGGTTGAGTGGCAACTGGAGGGGATATTTTCTAATATTAACTGTATTGCCTGCTTTTAGGTCACCTCCCTCTGTTGGGGCTGCCTTGCCTGGCCTCTGTGGATGAGGATATGCTCAGTCCTGATGTGACTTGATGTATTTTGGAGGGATGAAACAAGAAAGGAGGACTCCCCTTTTCTGGGAGGAGAGAGAGAAGGTAAAGAGAAGGGTGATGGTGGACTAAGAGCAGAGGAAGGAGGTATCACCCTGGGGATGTAAAGTCAAAATATAAAATATTTATTTAATTTAATACACTCAGAGGGAGGGACAGAAGGATTGGGAGGGGCCATGGGAGGAGGTTGCAACTGGGATACAAACTGAATAAGCTGTAATCAAGTAAAAGAAAAAAAAAAAAAAATTAATACACTCTCCAAAAAATCCAGAGACAAACTGGCAACATGGCCTTGACCAGCATATAAGAATGGTCAAAATAAACACCCAAAAGTGTCATCAAGTTTTCACATATTTGTCATGGCCTAAGAACACACAGTCACATTACACACATATAACATGCTTTTATGAAATAAATCTCATTGTTTTACATTGTCTAGGACCTGTAGATATTTCTCTTACAAGGCAGAACTTCAGCATAATTTGCCATATAGTAACAAATGAGAAATGAAGAAACATGTAACTTCAAATAATACATACATACAAATATTCTATTAAGCATTTTAATACTAACAATAGTAAAATATTTTGACAAAACAGAACACAATGGGGGTACATCTTCCATCCTTGGACTTGTACTCAAAAGGCTGATACATGAGCATCAAGATTTCAAGTGAAGCCTTGACTAATTACTAACATCCAAACCAGGTTTGAAAACAAACATCTCCATCTAAGGAATCAGTCCCTAATTATTAATTCTTCCTTTTTTAATTTCTTAGAACATGAGCAGAATAATAAAGATCTAGAGGCAAATTATTACACAAAAGAACTCTAAGTTAATTTTCCATGGAAACTATTTTCCACTGAAATCCTATGACCTCCAATTCCTTTGTATGCACTACACTCAATATTATGACCTTCCAGGTCATACAGGAAGAGCCAATTAAGCTCTGGACTTTGCCATCTCAAGACCTGATATTTTCCACATTCCTCAAAAAAGATATTCTCAGGTCAGTCCAGGAGCAAAGTCAGTTTTGTCATACCCTTTTTTCTCCTAACTTGCTACTGTACTGCTATAATTGAATCCCCTAACCATAAACATCTCTGGTCATCAATGGGATAACTTGTTTGGTCCTGTCAGATCACAGTCCATCTTTTTGGAGGCCAAAGACAGAAACTCAAGTTTCAAGAAAAGTAAGGCAAAAACATGCCAAATATTGTTTCCTGCCTTGTTCTTTTATTTCTTTATAGTCTCATGCTCAGCTAGCTTTCTTATCCAGCCAAAGACCACTTGCTTAAGGATATCACCACCCTCAATGGAAGAGCCTTGTATAGAAATCATCAGTCAACAGAATATCTCACTTACATAGAAACCAGTCATTTTTCTCATTATCTTATTTCTTTTTTCACTTTATATCTTGCTTGAAGCTCCATACTTCCTCTTCTTCTGGTGTCACCATCCCACCCTCTTCCCCCACTCCTCCTCCCCTTCTTCTCTGGAAAGGGAAGTCTCCACATACCAATTCTCCTCAGCACATCAAGTTGCATACAAACTAAATGCATTTTCTTCCACTAAGGCCAGAGAAGGCAGCCCAGCTAGGGCAAATTGATTCATAAACAGGCAACTGTGTCCATGTCACAGCCAACACCAATTTCAAATGCTAGGTGACCAACATGCAGACAAAGCTGCCCATCAGCTAGATATGTGTAGGGTGCATAGGTCCAGTCCATGCATTTTTTTTTTGAATGTTAGCAACCAGCAATTTTATGATGCCATGCTGCCAACTGAATTTACCATGTGAAAAGAACCCTCAGAATTCTCCATAGGATTAAGAAGACATGTTACACACAGACAAAATATGATGTCTAAACTGACTATATAGCAAAAAAAAAAATGAAGGTTGTGTAAAATATTTGTGAAAGAATAAAGCGAAAATACCAAGAACATAAGCCAAATAATCTAGTCACATGTCCAGGAAACCCAACCAAGAAAAAATGTGAATCAGACCCATGTTACCTATGATTGTATACATAGAGAAATTAAATAAACACAAATGTCACAACTCCCATGAAAATAACTCAAAGTGTTCAAATTACCTGTTCAATTACCCTCCAGGTAACACTGACCTTTTTTTTTTTTTTTTTTTTCAAACATAGCCCACATACTCTAGACCTCTCTCTGTAAATGGAGGTCACCAGAAAGGTAGACTATGGTTGCTTTTGTTTTTTTTTGTTTTTGATTTTAGTAAACACCTGTTTCCATGTGAAATAGACCCATCTAACTATAATAATGTGCAACTCCATGAAAATAACAGAAACCCTCTCTGAGTTTGCATCCTAATGAAAGACATTTCTACATTCAAGCCCCTGTTTGTAAATGGAGGTCACCAGAAAGGTTAGAACTATGTTGTCACTTACAAAGCCCTGCCTTACTATGGACAGAGGACATTTTTTGTTGCTTTATCACTTGAGCTCTGGACCACATGCCCCAGACTCATGGACCTCCCTGTAAATGTGAAAGATTGTTGTTGTTCAGGGACCCCTAATTGCAGGCAAACCCAGTCCCCCTGATGTCCATAAACAAAACAATGTTAAATAGTAATTTTATGTCTGTTTCCTGCCACACCTGTTACAGCACAAGATGTGAAATCTGACATAACACCATGTACACTTGAGACACATATGTACCTGCCCCTTCCTCTGACTGGAGGGATGGAAACATCTGATTGGCCAGTGAGTTTTGACTGACATGAACACCTCCCTTAGGGTTACACTGAAAAGACAAGGGTTAGTGATTCTTGGCCCAGGCTTCAGTGTCAGGACCAAACGTTTTTCAGATCTGCAGTGATTTGCATTTCATCATCATTTGTGCCTGTCTTCTTCTAGCCTAACCTCTGTCTTCCAGCACTCAGGATGCAATTTTCCCCTTCCTCCTGGAATCAAGGTGGATATTGCACAACTATTATTCAACCTGTACCATAGTGAACAGTCTGTCCCACAGGTGGAAGGGTGCCAAGAGATTTTTGAAAATGCAAGGAGATTTTTGTTCTGTGACTTCGCGATGGGGTCAGGTAAACTGCAGCCACTTTTCTCCTGGAAGATAACAGACAACCAGGGGAAAAAAGCAGGAAAAACATGACACTTTGGAGTACTATCATCAGGTAAATCTGTCTCAATGGGAAGAGGAAGAAAACAGAAAGCTGTGCTAGTGAAGGCTCTTTGCATGAAAATAATTGACAGAATAAGTTACTCTGTATGTATACAGCTAATACATATATATTTATGTATGTATGTATATATAAATGCATATATATATGATTTAGTATTTTGAGACAGGTCTCCTCGTTTTAGCCCTGCCAGTCTTGGACTAGATCTGTAGACCAGGCTGAGCTTGAACTCAAAGAGACTGGCCAGCTTCTTCCTGCCAGAGGGCTGGGATTCAAGGCCCATGCCAACAATTCTGTCTCAGATTTTGTTTTAATTTTACTTTTTGTTTTGTTTTTTTAATACCAGGTTTCATTGTGTAGGCCTGTCTGTGCTGGACTCACTTTGTCAACCAGGCCAACAGTGAACTCACAGAGAACAGCCTGTGTCTGCCTTTCATGTGCCTGGATTAAAAGTTTGTGCAAGAATGGCTGGCAAGACCTTAGACTTCAAGGATTTGTTTAAGGGAGTGTTTCTTATATAACAAAATTTTGGTAAGATTTTTTTAGTGGGTGGATGAGGGGACCTCTGATTATTATTATCTGTGTGTCTGTGTGTGCACACAGACATTAAATCAGACATTGCTGCCATCCTCACAGATCTTAGATCAGAGCTTTTATTCTTATGCTTAAGAAATTTTATTTTATTTTTTACGAAAACATCTCCCCAGGCAGTGAGTTCTCTGCTGAGTATCACTTGATTTCTGAGGGAAAGAAATCATATGAAAGAAAAGAGACTTAGTATCATCTGGAGAGGACAGGAGCCCCATAAGGTCCAAATATATCTGGGCATAGGGGTCTTTTATGAGACTGTATCTCCAACCAAGGACCATTCCTGGATATAATCTAGAACACCAGCTCAGATAGAGTCCATGGTAGCTTAGCATTCAAGTGGGTACCCTAGTAAGGGGAACAGGGACTATTTCTGGCATGAACTCAATGACTGGCTCTTTGAACTACCCCCCTAAGAGAGGAGCAGCCTTGCTAGGCCACAAAGGCGGACATTGCAGCCAGTCCTGAAGATACCTGATAAGCTAAGGTCAGATGAAGGGGAGGAGGACGTCCCCTATCAGTGGACTTAGAAAAGGGCATGGAGGAGATGAGGAAGTGAGGGTGGCATTGGGAGAGAATGAGGGAGCAGGCTACAGCTGGGATACAAAGTTTATAAACTGTAACTAACATTAAAAAATAAAAATAAATAAAATAAAAAACAAAGACCAGATCAACAGAGAATTCTCAACAGGAGAATCTCAAATGGCTAAGAAACACTTTTCAGCATCCTTAGTCTTGAATGCAAATGCAAATGAAGGAGATGCAAATGGAAACTACTTTGAGCTTTAATTTTACACATGTCAGAATAGTGAAGTTTAACAGAACAAGTGACAGCTCACTCATACTGAAGGTGTTGGGGAGGGGAACACTCCTCCATTGCTGGTTGGAGGGCAATCGAATACAGCCAATATTGCATTTTCTCAGAAAACTGGGTTGTTGCCCCAGGAGGTCATATGGAGATGCCTAAAAGCCCAGGCTGATGTTAGGACAGAGCGTTGCTCTCTGAAAAATAACAGCAGGGCACACTCTGGAAGAAAGCTTACACACAGTGCACTGAAGTTGTAGAGGTGGACCAGGTGCAGGCTGAAAGATTTCACTCCTATGTTCTAGTCTCTTTGGGGTGAGGCAGTACTGTATAGGCTCCCAAAAGAGAAACCTGGACATGAACCCAGAATAAAAACCCCTCCACCTAAAATCTGTACTGCTTTCAAGATGTAAAGGGTGCGTGGTGGCACCAAACTTGCTTGCATGGTGAGTTAGTGTTTGGTTTAAGTTGCAGCCCAAGCCAAGAGATGGAACCCACAGGTGTAGCTTTGAATCTCTCACCTTCACTTGATTCTCTCTTTCCCCTACTGGGTTCCTTGTCCATCCTCAGTATGAGGTCTGTTTGTCTTGTCTTTTTGTATCTTGTTTGGTCTTGTTTGACAGTCCTATCTTGAAGGACTGTTCTTTTCTGAAAAGGATACAGAGGAGGGAGGAGTGGATCTGGGGGAGAATGGAGATAGGGTGGACATGGGAGAACTGGAGGGAGAGGAAACTGTGGTCAGAATATATTGTATGAGGGAAGAATCCTTTTCAATTAAAAATATTAATTCAATTTTCCTAACTAAAAATGGAAAGAAGGAAAGCAATCAAAGAGAAGTGAAATAAGTGAAGACAAAGAAAACACAATCATGATGTACAATTATCATTCTGTATGCGTAGAGAATAAGCAACACTCAGGAGTCTGACAAGTTATATTCTTT
Organism: Meriones psammophilus; assembly: GCA_036365155.1. Taxonomy (NCBI): domain Eukaryota; kingdom Metazoa; phylum Chordata; class Mammalia; order Rodentia; family Muridae; genus Meriones; species Meriones psammophilus. The sequence continues at coordinate 81,515 of JAEOAE010001231.1, read as the reverse complement.
GGTCCCATCTAGATTTGTGAAATTAATTTTGCTCTCACCAATGTGAAATATATAATCTGCAGAAAAAAACTTATTTTCTGCTGTTACGTGGAATTACAGGAGTCCCTGCTCACTTAATTCCAAAAGAGTATTCTTTCTTCTCTACAATAAAAACTAAAGTTTGAATAACTATTCACAATAATAGAAATAAATATGTAATGTTATACACTGTTTATACTTAACTATATAATACATGAAATATATGCAAACTGATATTTTAAAATGTTAAGTTTTTAAATATGTTTTTCCAATGAAAATAAAAGTGTTACCATCTAAGGCATGTTAGTTGGTCAGAACAAAACTAAGGAACGTGTCCCTTGTCTAAGACTATTATATTTTTATTCAGCTATAATTTATTGTCATTATTTAAATACAAACAAAACAAGTCTGTCTATTTCTTAACTCATTTTACTTTTTCATGCAGTATGACTTATTGGCAGAAAGCTCTCATACCATCCAAATAAACAAACTTTCTACATTTTATTGTACACTATAAAATCACATTTGCTTATTATTTTTATAACAACTCTTGCTCTAAAAAGCCTGATATTTGATTTTCCTTCTCCACATTATAAAAATTCCATATATTACAAAAATTCTTTGAAGGTGATTGTTTCAGCTAGGTTCTGTGTTGTTTCTGCCCTTCATTTTCTATTGCAAACTTTAAGGTAGACAAGATAACTAAAGCTCTCCGACCCAATGGACAAATGGAAATGCAGCAAGATTGAAATCAGAGAAAAGAGGTTCAATGATTTGACACTGCTTATGCTGTAATTATACGGTGTTTCAAGACCAATACAGCACTGACTGTAAGAGTATTTTATAAGTGAGTAATCCTTTAACCATTGCTTTTGTCTTCATTCATTTACCATACTGTCCTCCTGAGGTACCCGGTGTGACCTCAACAAATGAGGAATTAGGTTATTTTAAAAGTTATGCCACCAGGAATATAAATGCAATAAACATGAGAATTCAGATACTTCTTTAAAACTAATCTAAAGTACATGAAAATCTACTGAGAAGACTGTTGGGATCCATAGCAATTCTGTCATTTTATGAGAACTCCATGCAATGTAGGAACATATAAACATGGATACAATGAGAATGTGTGAAAACATGGTTTATTGTGTTGTTTTTGGTAATGAGGGGGTGTGAGTGTAGGTAATATCTGCAAAAGCATCAGATTACATACGTTAAATACTTGCAGTTTTACATTGACTATAAAACTACTTGATGTTACCTAATTTTAGTTCGTATCCACAGAAAATCCCAAATTCTGCTATCAAGAGTTGATTTTGTATGTTAATACAAGATCCCATATCACATTCAAATTTATTGTTCAATTTTGGACCATGTGTTATTTTCACTTTTTGTCTTCTCAAATTATACTTGGTGGGATAGCTTTTGTGACCAAAATAATGTATTTTGTGTCATTAAACTCTATACTGTTCTTCTTTCTATGGATTGCAAATAATTTCATATCACTTTCAATTTTATATACTAACTGTAGTTTGCTAAACAAATGATTATGTAGGATAGTATCATTTAACCTTTTTTACTAGAGTAAATAATATTAATGGAATGATGTATTTAAAAATACAAAGATGTTGGCTATTTTCTCTTTCAACATGATTTCAACAGAATCTAAAGAAAATTTCCATGAATTTCTAAGAGGAAGGCTGATTCCAAAGCTATATCCCATAAAAAATGACAAAGAATTCTGAATAGGATTATGAAGTAAGAGTACACACATGAGCAGCTGTGACCTCAGAATTTTTCTCATAGCTACAACTATCAAGAATGTGTACAACAGTTGTGACATAATTAGGAGACAAAGAGAAAAAGCCAAAATCATAAGCCTAAAAATATATTCAAATTTTCCTCAAAAGACCCAAGGAAACTGCCAGGAAAAATGTGACTTGACCAAGGTTATTTTTGGTTATATGTGTATAGAAATTAAATAAGCACAGACTTCAAAACTCTTACAAAACCAACTCAAAGTAAAGTATATTTCTGACCCACCAGCTACTGTAGATTACTCTTCCAAAAGGAGAGACCACATGCTCTATGCTCTGAAACTCTCTTTGGAAAAGAGTGATCCAAAAAGTGGGCTTTGATTCTACACTCACTTATGCCTTCTTGTGGTTTCAGGCACATCCAGCCCCACTGAAAGCCACACACAAACAAATGTGATGAGTGTTTTCATGTTTGCTTACTCCCACATAGACTGAGCCACAAGATATGGAATCTGCCTTATCCACCTACCCAACAGCAAGCACACCTGAAAAACCTCTGCATCTCAGAAATTTCTTTTGTGTCCTGAAATTAAATTTTCCTAAATCATACCACTGTGGTTAACAGTAGCGAAAAGATAAAAAGATTCCAAACAAAAATTGCTAAAGAATGCACCCCACCCTCTTTCTACCAGCTTGAAAACTATTTATAAAATTTGCAACACAAAACTGAATGTAGAATGCAAGGTTCAGAAGTTCTAGAGAGCAGACCATCAGTTTTCCAATCTCTCTTCCCACCACACAACAAAAGCAATGTGTGTGTCTGCACACTGGACAGTGATATTTTAAGCATCACAACTTTAAACTGCTATGGCTGCAGAGGAATTCTGCATGGGGGATCAAATCAAGTGACTCAGACAGCTGAGGTCTTCCAGCTGGGCCCTTCCACCTTAGGAGCACACAGCACCCTACTCTAAGAAATCTGTATTTTAGTACAACTTTCCATCTCCAAAACACAAGGAGACAGTTCCTCTTCCAAATCACAGGGCCTTTGTGTGCACATTCCAACACACAATCAATGTTCAGTGCCACTGTGTCTACCTCACAGCTGAGAAATTCCAAATCCAAACAAGTCAAAGTCAAACAGTAGCGAAAATTAAAGCAAAAAGTGACCATGAATTTAAAAGGAGCAGTAAATGGGAAATGAATGAAAAAACAAGAAATAAAAAGGAAAGGACATGGATGATTCCAGGTATGGCAGGGTAGAAATTTTATTATAGATAAAAGGGACATAATAGACAGATGAAGGGATATTTGGGATAGTCCAGAGGGGACATGACTGCGAGCCCTGTGAGGAAAGGCAGGAAGGGAGAGGGGAAAGCCAGACTAAGAGGCCAGTATAGTAAATGATAGATGAAAAAGACCAGGTAACCAAAATGATTGGATTACATAAGGAAGATCATCAAGGGGAGCTCAAGCCCTGGGCTAGAAGGCTGGGTATGCCAACCATTACCCTATGACAGGTAGAAACAGAGGGGTGCTGGGAGAACCGTCAGCTGGGTCTGCTTTGATTTGTTAAATAGGTACCTCAGCTATTTGTCCCAGCATTTGAGACTTAACAGTAGGAAAGAATGAGGATGGTGAAATGATTTAACTATGATCTCAAAAATTGTTGTAAAAAGTTGAAACAGGCTTCATGCTCCAATAGTTTTCTGGGATTAAACATGGGTAGCAGAGCACACCAAGAATTATGCACTCCTTTTCCCTTGGGGTGCGCCATTGTTAGAATAATAACATTCCTGTTAGGCTCGGCCACACCAGTTTGTCCAGGTCTTCTGTGTTTGCTGGGCCAGTGTAACTATATTTGGTTTCTAGAAATAAGTTTAGTTCCTCTTCCAGAATCTTGATTGCCTTGGTCTGTGAACTCCAAGTATTGCCAGTTTGGTCTTTTCCTAACCATCAAAAATTGAATAACTGACATTTCTGTCCAAGCAGGAAAGTTCTATCCTTCTTCGGCATCCCTTTCTGTGCTATGATGACACCAGCTTCAAAGTTGGTCAGTGAACTCAATTCATACACAGGTCCCTCTTTATTTGTAATTGCCCACCCTGTTTGAATAACCTCATTCACTGGTCTCTTTTCCATTTCACTGACAAGCTTAATGTCCAGCCTGAAATGAGTTGCAAGACACTGGGCCACAGAGGCAGGATAGATGTTGAAGCAAGTCTTAACCACACAGCATGAAGAAAGGCTGAGTTTTGGGAGACACTGCTCTAAACAGAAACTAATGAGAAATCCCTTTTTAAATAGGAATGGAATTCTTTTTTAAAAATTATTTAATTTTATTTTCTGTGCATTGGTGTGAAGGTGTCAGATCCCTTGGAATTGGCATTACAGACAGTCGTGAGCTGCCATGTGGGTGCTAGGAATTCAATCTGGGTCCTTTAGAAGAGGAGACAGTGTTATTAACTACTGGACTGTCTCTCCATTCCCAGGAATGAAATTTTTAATGACTGGGAAATGTTGGAGAAGAGAAACAAATAAGAGATTAGAGCAGTGATGCATAAAGAAAAATAAAACTTAGTAAGCAATACCAACAACTGACTTTTTTAGAAAGTTAAATATAATTGAAAAACTGTAGGTGTCCTGACTTTGAACAAAAGTAGACCCTTCTCTGCTAGAGTAATGGCATTAATAAGATACTCTTTGACCTTGATTCTACCTGCACTGTTAGCTGCTGATATTGGTAACCTGACATACAAAGCTACTGCCAATAGCTGAGTCTCAAATTTCTGAGCAGACATAGCGCTCTTTAGAAAGACTGCACATAAATGCATAGGATAGACTTTATTTTGAAATTCAATATTCACTGGCTCCATCTAACCTACCCAACTTGAAACCCACCAATCTGGTCTGTTTTCTCTCACACGCAAATTTAATACATGCTAGAAATTGAAAAAATCACTAACTCTGTGGGGATCATGTTCTTCATAGGGTGACCCCTGCAGCTGACTGCCTTAAACTTTAGTCTTTGATCTAGCTATTGCCTATCCTGTTTCACCTAGCAATTGTACATAATAAATTGTTCTTCCTGTTCTGAACAGAAGGCAGAAACCATGCTCCACATGCAAATCCTTTCACTGTAAGTACAATGGACAGTTTATTACTAACTCAAATTATAAAGATATTTTTGGTACAGCCCTTTAACTAAAGAATTTAGAAAGTTTAATCAAGAGGAAAGCAAAGCCATTGACCTAGGGATAAACAGACTGGGATAAAGGTGACCTCAGTCTCAATAGCTTGTCTTGGAAACATTTATCTACCAGGCTGAGGTTGCAACTGTTCTAGAACTAATATCCCCTCCCAAGGAGAAATAACTGCAAACACAATTAAAAGATTAATTAAGACAGCATACATTTAATGACAGCATACATTCAGCTCTGGCCAATGCTCAAAAGGAGCCAGCTGAGGACAGAATTTTGCATTACCCAGATCTTGTAACCCTTAAGTCATTTTTAGGTTCAGGCCCCAGGTTATGTTTTCAACAACTTAAATGTGGACTGGAGACTTTTAAGTCTAGCTACTTAGAAAGATTTACACAGCAAAAATATTGCCAGAAATACACCAGTGGCTTCAAACAGCAGGCCACTCTTCAGTGACAGGGTCCTGAAGTGAATGTGGCAGAAGAGGAGAAGACAGGAAAAGGCAACATTGGAAAAAATAAAAGCTGAGGTTGGGAGGTCTTGTACAAGTTATGTGTTAAACAAGTAAGCATTTGTCCTTCAGTTCATTTATTTAATCACTTAACAGCCAGATGGAAACCTCCACCTTCCTTTCCTCCCTGTCTCACCCCTACATCCCACTCCTCCCTGCCTCTATCCTCGTAGAAGCAGAGCCCCTTCCCCATTTAAGTACCAATATACCCTGATGCATTAGGTCTAAATGGGACCTATTGTACCCTTTCCCACTGAAGCTAGGCAAGGCGGTGGAGGACAGTGATCCACACATAGTCACAGAGTCAGAAACAGCCAGAAACTCCCATTGTTAGGGGAGCTACATGAAGACCAAGCTGCACATCTCCTACAACTGTGGAGGGGTTCTATGTCCAGCCCACTCTTACTACTTAGTTGGTAGTTAAGTCTCTGTGAGCCCCATGGGCCAAGTTAGCTTCTCAAGGATAGCATCTGGTATAGCACTTTAAGGGAAAATGGAAGGAAATGGTTAACTTCTATGATGTCAGTAAAAAATATCCAAGTTTGGCATCCTGTCACAAGGATGATTCTGCACACAAACCCCTGCTGCAAACTCTCTGCGCGGATGCGGCCCCCACACTGAAGTGACTCAGATGCCCCTGCTGGCTCAGCGCCCAGGAGCACAAGGTCCCTCCCCAGTGGCCGCCGTTGACCAGCCAGTCTCGGAAGAGACCCCACACACCAGCTCCCGCCGCTCAGCCGCCTTCTCCTCCCAGCACTCACCATGTTGCGACTTCGGAGCTTGCCTCAGTTCCCCTAGCAGCACCCAAGCAGTGGCGGTGGCGCTCAGAGCTCTTCACCTGGAACCACGGGAGTCTGCTCAGCATCAGGAGCTGAACCCGCACAAAGGCACCCGGAAGGACATGCCTCCTATCTTGACTGGCAAGTCCGGTCGGAGGCCCTGATTGGCTAGAGAGTCTTGAGTGACGGGAGCCCCTTCCTTAGGGTTAGAGTGTGCGGAAGGGACACAGCCCTTTAGTCCCTGACCCTGGCTTCCAGGCCAGGACCGCGCCTTCCTCAGATCTGCAGAGATTCGCATTTCAGCAACAGTAATGCCTGTCCTCCCATAACATACATCTGACTGCACACCCAGCCTCGGGACCACCCAGGCCTCCCACCCTGGCCACTTGAACACTTGTTGCTCTCCTCTGTGGGAGGGGATCCTAGGTTCCCCAACTCAAGATCTCAAGGCATGCCTGAGCTCCCCCACAGCACTCAGTAAGCAGTTCTCTTTCTTCCTCCTGGTGGATCAGGCTTCCATAGCCCATTATTCAACTGCAGTAGAGTTACCCATCTGTCCCACAAATGGAAGGGGTCCTAGAATATTTACAATCAAGGAGAATTTTTTTAATTATTCATACATTTTATAATTAAAGAACAAAATACAAATTAAGCTGACTTCTCTATTAAATTAGCATGGTGTTTAAATGCTTTAGCAGTAATATACATATAATAAAATATAAAATGTAGGAATCACCTACTCCAAGAAGCCCTTTCCTGTGAGATGATTAACATGTCTAGAGAACCTATTCAGTACAATCAAACAATGCTGACAAAATGATTGCAGGATCCTTAAGTTAGGCTAAATCATATTCATCTTCGGTGGAATGTCGAGTTTATAGTGATTTACAAGTACTACAGAGGAGTTTATTAGATTTCATAAATGACTCTCACAGGAGTTATATAGTCTTCTCAGAGAACAATATGCATGTGTTTTGTAATAAATGCAAAATGCACTCTTCGCAAAAAGTGTAAAAGCTGCTAACAGAATTTTGGTTGGGATTGAGTTCCTTATACATTTCATTTCTGAATATAAATGAATTTTTAAAATTTTATTTTTTATAATAATCAAAGTTTATTCACTCTATCCCAGCTATAGCCCCTTCCTTCAATCTCTCCCAATCTCACCCTTGCTCCCTCATTTCCATCCATGCCCCACTCCATCTTTTCTGAGACTGATTCTCCAACCAAGGACCATGCATGGAGATAACCTAGAACTCCTGCTCAGATGTAGCCCATGGCAGCTCAGTATTCATGTTGGAACACTAGTAAGGGGACCTAAACTTTAGTTTTAATATATTTTATATAAATATATTAGTATATTTATATAGATATACAGCCTATGTTATATATTATATGATTTATATAACAATATTTATATATATAATATATTTTAGACCTTATGGGCTTGGGCCATATAAATACATTAATATATTTATAATTATATATTTAATATATATTTTATATTATATAATATGTATATTTATATATATTATATAACATATTTTATATATTATATATTTTATATATTTATGGATTGTTTTTATATAAATATGTTGTTTTTATAAATATATTTTATAAATATTTTTATAAATATTTTTATATATAATTTTATATGTTTTATATATTGTAATATATTTTTAAATATTGCTTTTATATATATTTATATAGATATATTTTATATATTTATGGATTGGTTTGTTCTCACAGTACCCTAATAATGCAGGACACCAGACTTATGTTACTAAAAAACAAACCTTTAATCATCAGATGAGAGTGCATATAGACACAGGACACTCATGTATGAACATCTTGAAAAAGGGGCAAAATCACAATGGCCTTCTTTATGATTCCAAAAAACCACTGGATAATGTAATCCATGGTTATGGTTTCAGTGGTGGGAAGACTACAGAGAGGAGTAGGTTGTTGGCCCATGACCAGATTCTAATGAGCTCATCATCCCAACAGGCAGAGACATGATTCATTGACCCAGGGGAGGGAAAACAAGGGAGAGGGAAATAATGGAACCTTTGATGCCACATCAGATCAGAATTGAAACCAAAGCCAGGGATGAATCCAAGGCTGCTTGTCTCATAAATAAATCATTTTCTGGCCTCTGACAAACTGTTTTGTAGTGAGTCCTAAAAAAGATGGTTCAGTCTCTGCCCTTTCCAGCCTGTCCTTATATGAATCAACTGTGAAATTGTTGTGCGAGAAATAGAAGGGAAATAGTACTCACTAGGACCTCAGCAGTTATTCCCCTCAGTAGGAGGCACTGGGGAACAGAGAGAAAAGTGGGTGTGGATGTGAAGGTTGAGTTAAGGTCATGACAAGATAGAAGCTGGGTTTATTTCCTAAATTTTATATAGTAAAATACATACAATTTCAACTTCCCATAGCAGTTGTTTGTGTTTGTCTGTTTTGATTTGTTTTGGATGGTTGGATTTTGTTTGTTTGCTTGTTTTTGTTTTTCTAGGCTGTTCATGACTCTGTAGACCAGGCTGGCCTTGAACTCACAGGCCAGGCTTCAGTCAGATCTTACTGAAGAAAGGAAAAAGAGGCTCTATGTCAACAGTCTTTCACTACAGTGGCAGTTTCCCAAATTTGGCTTATGGGAAAGAAATATGATTTCCATTGTCATATTCTAATGTTCTCTGTGTTCGTTTGTCAGTCATTCTTCAAATACAAGAATAGGAAACCGAGGGACTTAAACAGAACTCAAGAAAGACCCATGAAGGAGCCACAGCATCTCAGCCCATGTGGAGGTCAGGCAGTGGCTTCAAACTTTTTCTCAAGAAATTGGCATAGTGAATTCAGGTGTCACTAACCACTCTGGTGACTGCAGGGAACTCGAAACTCCTCCAGAACTCCTCTCATCCAGGAAGGGCTTGGATAAAGTCCTCTGATAAGGTCCCTAGGTGTGTCTGAGCTTGGAGAGCATCCCTGGAGAGGGGGTGAGGGTCTTCCTCCCCTTGCCATCAGTGTCTCCCATCATCTACCTGTGCAGGATTGACCCGGGCACTTTTGCTATTTATAAGACTGTGAGGGTGTGCATTTGTCTTTGGTCTCCTTAAATGTCATAATCACTATGACACTATTCTATCCTATTCTATTCTGATTACTATAATCCTAGAGAAACTTCTTTTTCTCAGGGGTCCTGAACTAGACTTGAAGTTGTTGTCATGTGCAGCCGATATGGGGGGGGTGGAGTGGATAGGGTGTGTCTGTGTGTGCTCAGAACAAGATTTCTTTCCCTGATAAAAAACAGAAAATAAAAAAAAAAAAAAATCACCGCTGGCTGGGGAAAGCAGTGGAAGTTGATTGCTTTGTTTTTAATGGCTGAGTATATTCGTTTGTGTAAATGTGCCATGGTTTCTTTATCCATTCTTCAGTTGTGGGACATCTAGGTGGTTTCAGATTCTGGCTACTACAAATAAAACTGCTATGAATGTAGTTGATTAGGTGTCCTTCTTGTAGAGCCTCTTTTGGGTATATATCTAGTAGTGGTATACCTAGGTCTTCCCAATTTTCTGAGAAAGCCCCAGATTGTTTTCCAAAGTGCTTGTAAAAGTTTACACTCACACCAGTAAGGAAAGTGTGCTTCCCTTTGTCCTCATCCTCACCAGGATGTGCTACAATTTGAGATTTTTATCTTAGCCATTCAGACTGGTATGAGATGGAATCTCAGAGTCATTTTGATTTGCATTTCTCTGATGATGAGGAAGATGAGCATTTCTTTAAGTGCTTCTAAGCCATTCAAGATTTTGCTGTTGAAAATTCTTTGTTTAGTTCTGTGCTAATTATTTAATTGGGTCATTTTTATTGGAGTTTGATTTCTTGAGTCCATTGTATAGTTTGGATATTAGCACTTTGTTGAAAATAGGATTGATGTGTTCTTTTTTGTCTAATTTAGTTTCATTGACTGACATTTAGTTTTTCATTGATAGTGTTTTATTAACTTTTATAGATCTGTTGGTGTTCTGTTCAGGAAGTTGTCTCCTGTACCAATGAGTTCAAGGCTCTTTCCAGCTTTCTCTTCTAACAGATTTAGTGTGTCTGCAGTTATATTGAGGTCTCTGATCCACTTGGATTTGAGATTCTTTTGCAGGGAGAAAAATATGTATCTATTTGCATTTTTCTCCATGCAGAGATACAGTTAGACCAGCATGGTTTGTTGAAAGATGCTCTTTTTTTTTTCCATTGTACAGTTATGGCTTCCTTGTCAAAAATCAATTGACCAAAGGTATGTGGGTTTATTTCTGGGTCTTTGATTCAATTCCATTGATTAACAAACCAGTCTATCTCTATCTCAGTACCATGCAGTTTTTATTACTATTGCTGTGTTGTAGCTTGAAGTCAGGGATGGAGATAACTCCAGAAGTTATTTTATTGTATAGGATTGTTTAAGATTTTCTGGATTTTTAAATTCTTCCATATGAAGTTTAGAATTGTTCTTTCAAGGTCTGAAAAGGACTTTGTTGGTATTTTGATGTGATTGCATTGAATCTGTAGATTGCCTTTGGTTAGACGGCCATTTTCAATATGTTAATCCTATGGATCCAGGAAATTGGGAGATCTTTCTGACATCTTCATTTTCTTTTCAGACCATTGAAGTTCTTTTCACGCAGGTCTTTCACTTATTTGGTTAGAGTCACACCAAGATACATTATAGCATTTGTGGATATTATGAATTGTGTAGTTTCCTTAATTTCTTTCTCAACACATATGTCCCTTATGTACAGGAGAGCTATTGATTTTTAGAAAAAAAATAATCCTGTATCCAGCTACTTTGCTGAAGCTGATTATCAGCTGTAGGAGTTCTCTGGTGGAATATTTGGGGTTGCTTACATACACTACCACCTCAACTGCAATTAGAAATATTTTGACTTCTTTCTTGCTGATTTGTATGCCCTTGATCTCCCTTAGTTCTCTTATTGCTCTAGCTAGAACTTAAAGTACTATATTGAAGAGGAACAGAGAGAGTGGGCATTCTTCTGTCCCTGATTTTAGTGGAATTGCTTTGAATTTTTCTACATTTATTTATTTTCTACAATATTTCTTTCTTTATTTATTTTGATACTTACAATAAGATTGCTGTATATAGCCTTTATTATGTTTAAATATAGACCTTGTATCTTTGATCTCTCTAAGACTTTCATCATGGTGGGATGTTGGATTTGGCCAAACATATTTTCTCCATCTAATGAGATGCCCATGTGATTTTTTTCTTTAAATTTTTTAATATGGTGGATTACATTGATGACATTTTGTATGCTGAACCATCCCTGCATCCCTGGGATTATGTATATGATGTATTCTTGGATTCAGTTTGTTTTTTATTGAGTTTTTTGCAGGGAAGTTCATGTATGAAATTTGCCTGGAATTACCTTTCTTTGTTGGGTCTTTGTGTAGTTTAGGTGTCAGCAAGACTGTGGCCTCATAGAATGAATTTGGCAATGTTCCTTCTGTTTCTATTTTGTGGAACAATTTGAAGAGTATCTGTATCAGTTTTTTTTTTTTTTGTCTGACAGAATTCTGCACTAAAACCATCTGGATCTTGGCATTTTTTTTTTGGTTGGGAGATTTTTGATGATTCCTTCTATTTCCTTAATGATTATTGGACTGTTGAAACCTTTTCCTGATCTTGATTTATCTTCGATAGGTCTAATCTATCCAGAAAATCATTTGTTTACTTTAGATTTTTGAATTTTGTGGAATACAGGCTTTTGAGGTAAGTCCAAATGATTTTTTTTTATTTCCTCATTGTCTGTAGTTATGTCCCCCTTTTTGTTTCTGATGTTGTTTATCTGGATACTCTCCCTCTGCCTTTCAGTTAGTTTGGCTAAGGGTTTATCTTGATAATGTTTTCAAAGAACCCGCTTTTGGTTTTATTGATTCTTTGTATTAGTCTCTTTGTTTCCAATGTATTGATTCCAGCCCCAAGTTTGAATATTTCCTGTCAACTGCTCCATGTTGGTGTGTTTGCTTCCTTCTGTTAGAGAGCTTTCAAGTGTGCTGCTAAATTACTAGTATGGGATCTCTCCAATTTCTTTATGAAGGCACTTCATTTTTCAAAATGCTGTGAGCTTTTCTCTTAGCACTGCTTTCATTGTGTCTCATAAGTTTGGGTATGTTTTGCCTTCATTTTCATTGAAAACTAGAATGTCTTTTATTTCTTCCTTTGTTTCTTCCATGATCAAGTGGTGTTTCTCTTGTTGAAGTCTAGCTTTAATCCATGGATGTCTGATAAGATTCACAGAGTTATTTCAATCTTCTTATATCTTCTGAGGCTTGCTTTGTGACTGATTATATGGTCAAATTTGGAGAAGGTTTCATGAGCTGCTGAGAAATGTTCTGTAGATATCTGTTAGGCCCATTTGATTCAAGATGTCTGTTAGTTTCTTTTTTTCCCATTTACTTTCTGTTTTGATCTGTCCTTTGGAGAAAGTCAGTGCTGAAGTCTCCTGACTATTAATGTGTGAGATTCCATGTGTGATTTAAACTTTAGTAATATTTCTTTTATGAATGATGCTATCCTATACATTTGCATCAGAGATGTTCATTATTGAATGCTTGTAGTGGTGAGGTTTCCTTCAGTGAGTATAAAGTGTTCTTCCCCATATCCTTTGATTAATTTTGATTGAAAACTAATTTTTGAGGCATGAAAATGGCTCCTTCATCTTGTTTTTTTTTGGGTCAATTTGATTTCAAAACCTTTTCCAGCCCTATACTCTGAGGTAAGGGCTATCTTTATTCATCATTATTTTTAGTGTAATCACCCACACCTAAGAACAGTCTCTCTCTAGTATCCCTAATGACCTATCAAGGCACACACTCAGAAGAATTCTCTATAAGACAATACACAGCCAACACCCTTTCCTAAGATCCAGAGATGGAAATAAAAGTGAAGAAATTAAACACCATAAACCAAAAAATAGACAAGTCCAGATAGCAACAGCTAGAATCACAATCATCCCAAACCCAGATAACTAGACACCAGAGTGAAATCAAAATCATTAACACCTAAGACACCAAATCACCACAACCCTACTAGAGGAGACCCTGAGAAATTCAATATAGCCACAGAACAAGACAATGATTTCAAAACATAGATAAATCAAGGATATAACAGAGGATATGGATAAAACCTCAATGATGTCTGTGAAAACAAACAAAAAGTGAAATAAAACACTGAAGATAGTTGAAGACATTTTATTACAAAAGGAATTGATAAAATTAAAAACAGAGATGTATCTAGAAATAAAAAAAACTGAAGAAGTCTAACAAAAAATCAAGTGATAAGCCTCACCAACACAGTCCAAAACATGAAAAAGACATTCTCATGACTAGAGAAAATACTATTCCTTAATTACTCATCCATCAGATTCTCTGTTTCTTGATTTTACTGAGGTCTTTAATCTATTTTGGTGAGTTTTGTGCATAGTGATACATGAGCATCTTTTGAATTATTTTATGTGCATACTTCCAGTTTGACCACAACAATGTGTTGAAGATGCTGTCTTTTTTTCCAGTGTTTATTTCAAGATTTCTAATTTTAAAAATATCATGTGTCTATAGGTATTTGGACTTCTTCCTGGGTCTTCAATCTCATCATCCACCAAAGTGATTGTTATTCTGCCAATACCATCCTGTTTAGTTCAATTTAATTTTTGGAAGGGTGATCCCTCTAGCAGTTCTTATTTAGGATTGTTTTAGCTGTCATGGTTTGTTTGTGCTTCTATTTGAAGCTGAAAATCGTCCTGTCAACATCTAGGAAGAATTGTCTGGAACTTTGATGAGGATTGCACTGAATGTTGATGTTGATTGTTTTTCTTAGGATGGAGAGTTTTACTCTATTAATCTTACTTATCAATGAGCAGAGGAGATCTTCCTAGCCCTTGCCCAGGCATAAAGATAAACAGTCTTCAGAAATACAGCAGAAAACTGAAAATCTTCTGTATAACAAAGGACTGCCATCATTCTGAAAATGTAGCAGTATACACAAAACTAAAATACTTCTACCATCTACCCACCCAAATAAAGGCTAATATTAAAATGCATAAATAAATCAAAAGAAAAAAATTATATATCAAGAAAATAGACAATCCAAATAAAACAGACCTACAATTCTAAATAAAGAATTTTTTATTTTTATTAATTACAGTTTATTCACTTTGGTTCCCAGCTGTAGACTCCTTCTCCAACCCTCCCAATCCCACCCTCCCTCCTTCTTCTTCTCCTATACCCCTCCCCAGTCCAATGATAGGGTAGGAGCCCCTCCCCTTCAATCTGACCCTAGTCTATCAGGTCTCATCAGGACTGGCTTTTTTGTATTCCTCTCTTGGTAAGGCTGCTACCCCCTCAGGTGGAGGTGATCAAAGGACCAGCCCATGAGTTCATGTCAGGTCACTATTTGCAGATGTTATGATAGCATACATGAGTGACACAAAAAATTCTATCAGGGAACTCCTACAGCTGATAACCTCCTTCAGCCAAGTGGCTGGATACAAAATCAACTCACAAAAAAAATAGTAGCACTCTTGTATGCAAAAGACAAAAGGGCTGAGAAAGAAATTAGGGAAACAACACCCTTCACAATAGCCACAAAGGACATAAAATACCTTGCTGTAACTCCAACCAAGCAAGTCAAAGACTTGCATGGAAAAAAAAAACTTTCAGTCTCTGAAGAAAGAAATAGAATAAGATATCAGAAGAGAATTCTTAAAGAAATAATTCAAATGGCTGAGAAACATTTAAAGATATGTGCAAGGTCCATAGTCATCAGGGAAATGAAAACCAAAAGTGGTTTGAGATATGGTCTAAAGAGAGTCACAATGGCTAAGAATGTTCAGACATTTCTAGTAGGAGTACAAACATGTTTAGCCACTAAGGACATCTCTGTGGCTCTTCCTCAGCAAGATGGGAATTGTTCTGCCTCAAGAACTAACTATAGTACTCTTGGTCATATATCCAAAGAATGTTTCATCCTTCCATGGAGACATTTTTGCAAAGATGTTTATGACTGCTCTATTCAACACTTCCCAAAATTGGATATAACCCTGATTTCCATCAACAGAAGAATAGATAAAGAAAATGTGGACATTTACACAACAAAATATTACTCAGTCATTTAAAAAAGTAAATCATGAAATTTCAAAGTAAATGCATATCTACAGGTAAACTAGAAAAAATCAGTCTGAGTATATAATAACACAAGTTCAAAAATACAAATATGACATGTATCTACTTACATGATATTATTACTTGTAAAGTGAATGATAAGCAACCTACAGTACATAAAACCATGTAGGATACACAAAGAATAAGGGACTAG
The DNA here is from genome assembly GCA_036365155.1 of Meriones psammophilus. NCBI lineage: Eukaryota > Metazoa > Chordata > Mammalia > Rodentia > Muridae > Meriones > Meriones psammophilus. The sequence goes on along the minus strand of JAEOAE010001231.1, from coordinate 65,877 downwards.
TGTTGAAGAAGAAGTAAATAGATCTCCCTAGGATAGGGTAATAAAATAGTTATTTATAGATTGAAGAAGGGCTCATAAAGGAGAATTGGTTGGAAGTGGGGAAGAAAGAAGACATTAAGGAAAGTAATATGAAGAGAGACAGCCAAAATTAAATGTCAATTGAATGTTCCTGTAGCAAACTAACACAACAGTTTGCTTCCTACAATATATACATAACTGAAGGTGATCCAAATGAAATAATATGAGAGTCCCAATACGATGTCACTTGGCATCAAATGAAGACTGGGTTATATCTACTTGAGCTGGTGGCCAAAGGAGTCTTATTGGAATCCCCAAACAATGCACACTTTTGTCAAGATTATAATTTGCTCTCCATAAATTCACTGCAAGTCTCTTTTGCTGAATACAACACTTATTCAACTCACTGAACATAGAGAAATTAAGCTGGTGTCTCCAAAAAAATTTCACTATATAGTTATATTTATTTATAGGTAGATAGATAGAGAGGGAGAGAGAGATAGATGATAGACAGACAGACAGACAGACAGATAGATAGATAGATAGATAGATAGATGTGTGTGTGTGTAATTTGTATATATATTTATAATATTCCATATATATATAAAATTTTTTAAATTCAGTAACCAAAGTTTTGAAGATTATACATAGGAGACATCAATTAATTATTTTGTTTGTTTATATATAAGAATTAACATTACATCATTTTTTTCACTTTCCTACCTTCAAAGCCTTTTTTGCAGTTTTAGCTCTTTTGAAATTTCATGGTTCTGTTTTCATGAATGGATTTTACCTAAGTTAGATATCAAAATTTGATTTGTGTTATATTGTATATATCATATTATAACAATAATATATAATAATACAAAATTATATCAGCAGTAATTATGATAAATAGTATTACAGTAAATTAGAAAAAGTATAGAGATGAAGTATTTTTCTTTTTTTTGTTGTTGTTATGAGACAGTTGACTGAATCCAGCCATCTCAAGACTTCTGCTTCCAGGTTCAAAACTGAGTTCATATTCACAGGCCCTAAAACCTACTCCTATCCTGATTCTTCAGTGATGCATGTTTGTCTTTTAATCAGGAAAGAATGTAAAGAGGAAAGTGGCTGATAATCTAAACTAAGCACACAAGCCGTAAATGTGTTGCCTGTCATGATTTAAATTGACTATGAGAAGCTTGCCCCCTCTTTTAGTCATGTATTATACTGAATTAGGTGACAGACATCCAGGAGGAGGTCTGAATGCAAAAGCTGAGTTGAGAACCCTGAACCCAGGTGTCCTGCATATGGCTGAGTCACTACTGTTTACTTTCTTGGTCAAAACCCCATGTCAAAGTATGACTGAAGTCTCCCTCTCCAGCCCCCCCACCCCATGTCCCTCCTCAAGTCCACTAAGGATGTCCTCCTCCTCTACTATATTACTGTAGGTTATCAGATCTCATCAAAACTGTCTGGATCTACTTTCCCTGTTGCTTAATTTAGCCACCTTGACTGATGGAAGTGACCAAAGAGCTATCAAAATGAACAAAGCATGACTGCCCCTGCTCCCCTTCCTAGGAGAAATCAAATGTTCAAACTACTTTCACAACAGCAATCCAAAACAAACAAGCTGTTTTTGGATGACCTACAATTTTGTCTCAGACTCTGGTGCTCTCCAAAGTCACTGTGGACCATGATGAAATCATACAGGTTGTTGAAAAAAGAACCAAACATGTTTTTCACCCACATGGAGGAACCAGGTGCAAAGCCTCAGGGCTATGGGATTCCAAGAGTACATGGATGTGAGGAACAGAACAATAAAAAGACAGAAAATTCAGAGCAAGTCTGGCTACAGTGACCAAAATATCTCAGCACTGTGACCCTCAGTTTTCTGGACTTTGCTACAGTGAGTGAGCTGGCCTATCATGAGAACCTTTGGTTATGCAAAGACTGAGAGCCTGAAGCAACAGTAGGAAACAGCTGCAGCATACAAAGTGTTCTCTGACATTGTTGAGGTCTGAGCCTGTTGCAGGACATAAGCCAACAATCTCCTTGGATCCGCCTCGATGCAGGGGACTGTTTCTGTGTAGTGAAGAGCCTGACATGCCCCTTCCTTTGCTTTGCTTCAGCCTCCTCCTGCAACCTGTGTATACATCAACAGAGATATTTCTGATCCATTGTGGTTATTATGGAAAGACCAACACCTACATGGAGGCAGATGTTAACCTTGCTACATTTATTCCCATTTCCATTCCACTTGATCTATCCCAAAATGACCAGAACTTTTTTGACACAGAACCAAGTCTACGATGGAATTTCGACCTGTGAGTACTTGCTTGAATGTGCTATGGTTGTTCTGGTTAAAAGATAGTACTAGATGACCTGCTAAACACATGTAATTCCATTGAGAATAATGAACTAGATACAGAACAATGTGAAAAATAGTTTCACATTTTTTTCTGCTTCATTGTGCCTCTGAAAACATTTCCACTTCTCTTTGTTATGTTTCCATTCAGAAAGAAATCAGGGATAGAAAAAAAAGAACGACTTTTGTGTCTCTCCATGGTGTGATTCCATGGCGAGACTTACATATTTTTAACACACTGACTTTAATATGTCAAGATAAGTTTCCATTCTTCTCAGGTCTATCTGGCCATCTAAATGTCTTATGTTTGAATATCTGTTTCTTTCCAGAGACTTGGAGAGTTTCTGCTCTAGTGAACTTGAATATCCCTATGTGCTCAGTACAAATCTTAGACTCTCCAATTTCACGTGTTCTGGCTTTACTATCTTTAAAGTATCTCAGAGTTTAGACACTGTGGTCATACTTATCACTTATTTGATCATCACTGATATTGTAATAGAGCGTTCTGAAATCTATGTCATTTATGCCCATATTCTGTTCTCTGCTTAATTAGTTCTGCTGGAAACCCAGTGTTGTCTGATTTGACTGGTGGTTTTATGATTTTAATTTACAACATTTCTATTTGTCTTTCTCCTCCCTCACAATCTCAGTGTTAACTTATGATTTGTCTTTTATGCTACACAGTCTTTTCTGTGTACAGCTGTTTGTTCTATCCCTCATCCGAGTTCTCATGGAGACTCCTGATTCTTATCTCAATGCCCAGTTGAATTCATTGCTTGGTTCTGTCTTCTTTTCTGTTGTTCATCTCTTTACTTTCTGAAATATATATCTGCCACTTTATCTCTCTGAGAAACTGTATTGTAGGTTGTTGGTTATTTATGATAATGTGGAGGAATCATTAGGCTTTTTTATATTCCTGTTTTTCAGTTGATGCTATAATTGGTACATATGTTCATTTGAACATCAGTGTTGGGAATAGGGTGGTCCTTTACTGAAAAATACCTTCTTGAAACTTCAATGCCTATTTCCTCTCAGATTAGGAAACAAACATACTAGACTAAAGTCCTGGTACTTTTACTGTTATAGAGTACTTGAATAGAAAAAAAAAAAAAAAAAAAAAAAAAAAAAAAAAAAAAAAAAAAAACCAAGGATGTCTAATTTATTCTGGAAGTAAAGAACTCTTAAGAATGCTTTCACAAGATAGAGAAACCATAGTTCAGTAGCCCACTGCAGCAAGAGAGAGAAGGAATCCCAACACAGGAGGAAGAAAAGAGCCCATCCTCAGAGATGGATAAAAGACAGAAAAGACTGAATCGTTAATTGACCGGTCTTAATCTAGATTCTGTTTGAGCTATGATAGGTGGATCAAGTCTCAACTCCTTGAAGATTAAATCATAGTTGTTTAAAGTTTACACAGAGATATACAAGTTTTAAATATATTAACATGACCACAATCTATAATCTACACTGAAATTCTCATTGTAGGAAAAACAGGTAACAAGTGTCTGTAAACAGTTGGAGTAGACTGATGCTTTACAGATCAGATTGGGCACCAAATAAGGATGGTTCTGGGCTAAAAAACAAACAGCCTTTCCACTCTCTGAATATTTAATGACAGATAAGATTTCAGCACAATGAGAAGCATTGAACTATATCTTCAGCAGGAATGAAATGACATTAAAAATTTTGGTCCTGTAACTATAAGAAGACTAGCCAGTGCTTTCACCTGGTGGTTTTCATAGCATATCATTACTCCACTGATTAATATTTTAAAATTCTGAAATATTAAACTCATTAAGTCTCATTTTCACATACTTTAAACCACTTTCTCAGACATTTACAACTTGCATTTACATACGTTAAATAACTTTCTTAGACATTCAAAATTTCCATCAACTTTAAAGTATTTGTTTCCCCCATCCATGCATTTACCAGGAGACAGATTGACAAGCAAGTTCTTTTAAATGAAAGAATCATAAAATGTAAACTGTTAGGTATTAGTAGATTCATTTTGAATCTCATTTAAATCTAATTTTGTGAGATTGGATGTTTCAGTGTGAAGCCAGCAAGATAATGCCTTCTTCAGCAGGGGATCTAGATATCTGTAGAAAAGAACAAAGCCTGGCTTTCATGCATGATATGGACTAACCATGCAGCTGCAGCCTTGTTCAGAGGAGCTGTATAAAGTTTCATAAACTCTGCTAAAATTCTATGGTGACAACATGCTCTGAACATGACAAGAGATCTGAGAGGGGTAAATTTGAGCAGGAAGTATAATCTAATTGGCCTCTATATCAGTCAAAATGACAGAGACTTACTGGAAACCTGGGCACCAAGTCTGGGATCCTCCATGCTGTTCTCAAAGACTTTGTAGGGAACAGAGGTTGACAGTCTTTGGATGCCACACAAAACAACATTGTCTTCAGCTGCCACACAAGGCATCATGAAAACTAAACATCAGACTTGTGAGGCCTTTGCTTTTTATTTTTTTATGGAGCAGGAACTTGGAAAAGTAACCTACCTTGGTCAGGCAGAGTAGAGCATTTAACTCAACAGTGTCCAAAGGTTAGGCAGGGATTTATTGTTGGGTGAAGCATGTGGCAATTCATGGTTCAGTCGTCATCATCATCACAGTTGAAATATGATCAAAGGAAAGGCCATTTCTGCATATCTTAGCTACCAACTCCAGATGTCTGGCAAAGAAATAATTTTCATTACATTCTTTAAATCCATACTCAGCAGAACTCTCTGAGGGCTTTGAGGGAGAACATCTAACTTATTATCGTATTTTTCACTGGAATATTTTTTATTGATTAATTAAATTTCCATCTTTAGTCATAGGCCCCACTCTCTTCTCCTCCCAATCCTACTCTCTCTCCCATATCCTCCTCCACTCTTCTGCCCCCTACCTACACACCCCAGCCCCTGTAGTCTTATGATGATTGAGTTTGTGTTACTCCCCTGTGGTCAGTTAGGTAAGTTCTATCAGGGTAAAGTGATCAACAAACATACAATATAATCCATGTCCACTCCATTAACTAGTGTGCCCACATAAAACCTAATCAGCACATCAGCTACTTATATGTAGAGGAGCTAGGTTGAGACCCTGTATTGTGCTTGGTGGGTGCATCAGACTTCTTAGAACCCTCTGGGGCCTGGTTGATTGACCCTGATGATCTTCTTGTGACGTTCCTGTCACACAAATATAAATGAATAAATATACAGACATAACCAACTGAATCGATTATTTAGTCTTTAGTATTGCTTTCATGTGATTGGAAAAACATAAGCCCTCAGCTCAAATGGAAAAAAATATAGAATTTCTTCTATAAATTTGAGAGTCTGTGAACACAATTTAGGCTATCACAAATTCCATGATACAATGTGGAAGCAGCTTCATGAATTTTCATAGTAACAGAATATATAAAGAAAACTATAAATCCAATAAAGCACTGGAAACCTCAGAGAGGATGTTGACAGTAAAATGGAGCAAGTTATCATATAGGCCCAAGATGGCTATGTGATGTCATTCTTGTCTTTTAGATTGGCAAAAGCTAGGAATGTGCTGGGTTACTACATTCTAAAATGATTTTATTCATCATCTCAGCTATAGGAGATCTAGATAGATAGATAGAAAGATAGATAGATAGATAGATAGATAGATAGATAGATAGATAGATAGATAGATAGATGATAGATAGAGATACAGATGCAGATACAGATATAGATATAGGCATCATCTTAACCATAACTTGTCCAAGAAATGACTACTCAGGGTGCTACAGGTAGCCTGGGCTATGTTAATGAGCCTCTCAAACTACAACATTGCAATCTCTCCACATCAATGAATTTTTTATAGCCAGTCTTTGTAGACACAGCTCTGTCCAGGAGTTCTCATTGATACATGCATACATTCCTACAGTTCAATATTTAGTATGGGATAATCCTTAAGGAAGACAAATTCTCTTTCTCTATGTTGTTGCTAATTGCCTGCTTTTGCCCAATAGATTTTTCTTAACAGAACATCTAGCCACAGATCCCAGACTAACGTGGTACAACCAAATGGAATTTCTTTCTGGTGATGGCAGGTCAGAAAGCAGAATCCTTCCTTCAGTAGAACCCAGTGGATTTCAGGCTAATGATTTCTGTTAAGCTCCCTCTGTTAGGGTCACCCAGATTCTTATCTACTAAAGGTTTGAAACAAACTTCTGAGGACCCAACCCCAAGCACTGAAGGCTATGTGTGACACAGTTCAACTCACCTACCTGCAACAAAGTTCCACTTTCTCCCATTATGAGCCCTTTTGTACTGTCTTAATGTATTTTGGGTTTTCCTCTTTTTTATATGTTATTTTAAATTACTTTTTCCCCCTGCCTTACCTAGAAAACTCTACTCATTCATTTAATTTGCAAGCTTAGAGAAACACCTTTCCTTTACTAATTTTTAAATACTTTTTGAGTTTTTGTAAAGATTTAATAAATTTTACATTATGTTTATGAGTGTTTTGCCTACATGTTTTTGTGTGTACCACTTGTATGCAGTGTCCCTTCAGAGGCCAGTGGAGGACATGGATCCTCTAGAACTGGTGATACACACTATTGGAACCTAAAACTGGCTACTGTGACTTGAATCAGGGTCCTCCACAAGAGCAGCAACTAGTCATAACATATCAGTCATTTTTCAAACCCAAGAACACTATTTTGCACATGCTTATTTATTCTTATTTCATTTATTCGAGAGCTCACCTTCTTATATATGTGTGAATACCACAGGTGTCCTTGGTGACCAAAGATGCCAGAAAGGATCTTGTGAATTGGAGTTAAACATGTTTCCAAGGCCACCCTGTGGGCACTGAGAACTGATACTAGCTTTTATTCAAAGGGGTCTATACCACAAAGAGACAATTTAACACTAGAAATGCACATAAACTTGTTAGAATTTTCAAAAGTGAGTATGACATTGAATCATTACAAAAGAAAAGGTTGTGAAGCTCTTACTTATTATATTCCTAGTGAACACCTTAGTGACTCTTCTATAACCCAGGGCTTCCATGAGCTGAAATGTCATAAGCACCTATGTATTCAGTAGTCATAAGATACAAAGAAGTGATATTTTACGCACACAATGTACACCAAAAAATATTAGAAACAGTTAAATTTCTGAGAGTTTAGGAGCCATTCCATGATGTTCCTGACTTGTCAGGGGCTTATTCACACAAGATTTACATGTAACAGGAAAAGTCAAAGGCTAGGACCTCTAGAGTCCTGTATTTGATAAAGACTTTTTGAGAAAAATGTACTGACAATACCCATCCTTCTATCCCTCGGGTTTAGACTGAAATGGAGAAACTATCAATATTTGATGACCTTATACTTTGCCATTGAAGAGATCAACAAGGACTCAAACCTGCTTCCCAATATGACCTTGGGTTTTCACATCTACAATGCCTTTAATTCTAACAAAATGACCTTGGAGGGCCCTCTGATGTGGCTGTCTGGAAGAAGTGAGTATATCCCTAACTACAAGTGCAACACTCAACACAAAGCTCTAGGAATCATTTCGGGAAAAAAGCCGGAATTTTCTGCTGCAATTGAAACACTTTCAGAGCTCTACAATGTCCCACAAGTAAGTTAGAAACATATTTTTAAGCACAACCACATCTTAGACCTGACTGAAACAAACAAACCAACAAAAGAACAATAACAGAAGAAACAAAAGAAAACAGAAAAGTGGATTATGTTTACTGTAGGCAGATTTCAAATAGTAGTGAACAAATTATTTTGATTTAGCAATAGTTAACAGATGACAGAGTGTGGTGAAAACCATGGACAGCAAATTCTGGGAATTTCTAAGCAGATCACTTAGTAGTATCCATGATTCTATCTTCAAACAAAGGATTGTGTACTGTGGATACTCAGTCTGCATTTGACCATAAGTCAAATTCTACAGCAAAGATTCCTAACTACCCAATCTAGCATATAAACATCTTAAAATTCCTATGGTTGTCAATACTGGACATATGGAAAAAGAAAGTTGAGGACATGTAACTAAGTTTTTGGAACAATGTTTAATGCCATCACCGATGAAAATCTTTCAAGGAATTAATGATCTCATTCAGGAAAGTAGATCTTAGAATAGCAGCCACGGAGACCAACCACTTAGCTGTATCATCACAAATGACTCTTGCCAGGCTACACTGAAGAAATGCATCTGTCATCAGGCATTACTACAAACAAAAAATACTTGGTGACAACAAGAATCAGCAATAATCAAGATTAAAAAACCCACATGGTAACTATCATTGTTATCACTCAGTTAAACAATTCATCAATGTATTTTAAGCTAAGTTAATAAAAAGAAAAGACAATAATTTTCATCTGTCTGAGATTTGTCTCTATCAAATCTAACTAGAGGGATGATACAATAAACCCTGGCAATGAGGCCCCAGGTCATCACAACTTGCACCATTTTAACTTAGGAAACTGAATCTCTAAAAACTTTGTTAGTCTCTTTCTGTATTTGCTTTTATAAATGTGAAGGTTCTCTGAAATATGGTGTTATGTGATTAATGTTAATGCTTTCTGCAGTTTTCTCTACATCAGGTACTTTTTGCATTGTTAATGCAACAAGAGAGATCTTTCGTGCCTTTCAAAGCCAGTGAACAGCTTATTGTTTACTTCTTGGCTGCTGCAGACACCTTAGTAACTTTGGAGCCTATGGTATTTGTAAAAGACTGTATTCCACCACATAATTTAGGGACAAGCTAATCTCACAGAAGACATTCTCCTTAACAGTATTCAGTCCTTTAACCTTCATATTTGAATAATGAAGTCACTTCCTCACACAGGGTGATGATTCCAAATACCTGAAACTCAGAATCACTTTTTTTCTTTGCTTCCTCAGGTCACATATGGACCATTTGATTCCATGCTTAGTGACAAAGATACATTCCCATTTCTTTATCAGATGTCTACTAAAGACAGAGGTCTAGCCCAAGGGCTAATCTCTTTATTACTCCACTTTGGCTGGAAGTGGGTGGGGATCATTGTTTCTGATGATCAGAGAGGAAGGGAGTTTCTCTCTGACCTGAAAGTAAAGATGGTGTCAGAAGATATCTGTGTGGCTTTTGCAGAAAAACTCCCAGAGAATTGGAATGAAAATGTAAAATATGATTATGGTTTGCTGAACTTGAAACAACATACAGGAGTAAATGTGAATTTATTCTATGGTGATATGGATGACTTGCTGTTCTTCTGTGTAAACATGCATATCTTTGTCACCAGAAAGAGGGTGTGGATCTTTGCAAAGCCACACTCGACATACTTAGAGTCTATACTAAATGAAAAGCATGTTTTGATAAACCTATTCAGTGGAAGCTTCTCCTTTTTAAAAAAGAGAACTATCCCTGGCTTCAAGCACTTTCTTGAGGCCCTTACACCCTCCCATTACCCAGGAGATGTTTACTTCTCTAAGTTCTGGATTGACAATTTTAATTGTTCACCTCCTGCTTCAGGATGTGGAAATCATAAACCTTGTCCAGTGAATATTTCCCTAAAGACTAACGATAAAATAAATGATATGATGACTATTTCTGAGCCAAGCTATTCCATATGGAGTGCAGTGTATGCAGTGGCCCATGCCCTGCATAAAATGCTATTGAGCAAAACTGAAATGGAATCTAAAGAAGACAGAAACACAGACTGGCTTCTACCATGGCAGGTAAGCCTCACTCATAAGCAGGGGAAGCTAAGAATCTTACATTTTTAGTAAGTAATTTGCTGTGGTCAAGCCAATAAAACATTTTCATCTTATAATTGAAAGTATAAGTTAAAATGGAAAATGGTTTAAGTTTCTCTCCATTTAGTCTGAGGTTGGCTATAGGCTTGCTGTATTTTTTTCTTTACTATGTTTCAGGATGTGCCTTGTATCCCTGATCTCTCCAAGACTTAGTTAAACATGAGTGGGTATTGGATTTTGTCAAATGCTTTTTTGGCATCTAAGAAGATGATCATGTGGTTTTTCTCCTTCAGTTTGTTCATATGATTGATTACAATGATGTATTTCTGTATATTGAACCTGCATTCCTGGGATTAAAACTACTTGGTCATGGTGGATGATATCTCTTATGTGTTTTGGGTTTGAGTTTGCAATTATTTTGTTGAGTATTTTTGCATCAATGTTCTTAAGAGAGATAGGTCTGAAGTTCTCTATTTGTTGGGTCTTCATGAGGTTTAGGTATCAAGGTGACTGTGGCTTCATAAAATGAGTTTGGTAATGTTCATTCTGCTTTTCATTTGTGGAATAGTTTGAAAAGAATTGGAGTTAGCTCTTTTTAATGTCTGTAAAATTCTTCACTGAAACTCTCTGGCCCTGGACTTTTTTGTAAGGGATACTTTTGAGACTGCTTATATTTCTTTGGGGCATATAGAGTTCTATATTTAATCTATTTACCCAATCTTGATTTATTTTTGGTAAATGGAATCTATCAAGAAAATTGCCCATTTCATTTAGAATTTCAGATTTTGTGGCATATAGGCTTTTGTAGTAGACCTAATGATTGTTTGGATTTCCTCAGTATCTGTTGTTATGTCCCCTTTATCTTTTCTGATTTTGCTGATTTGGACAGCTTCTCTCTGCCTTTTAGTTAGTTTGCCTAAGGATATGTCTATCTTGTTGATTTTTCTCAAAGAACCAGCTCTGGGTCTCTTTGATTCTTTGAATTGTTTTCTTTGTTTCTAATTCATTGATTACAGCTCTGAGTTTGATTATTTCCATTTTTCTACTCCTTTTGGGCGTGTCTGCTAGTTTTCCCCCCAGGGATTTTAGGTGTGTCATTAAGTTGCTTGTATGAGATGTCTCAAACTTCTTTCTGGCAGCACTTTGTGCTATGAACTTCCTCTTGGTACTGCTTTCATTTTGTCCCATAAGATTTTATTACTATTGTTCTGTAGTACAACTTGAAGTCAGGGATGGAAATGCCTCCAGAAGTTCTTTTATTATACAAAAAGTTTTAGCTATTCTGTTGTGTGTGTGTGTGTGTGTGTGTGTGTGTGTGTGTGTTGCATATGAAGTTGAAAATTGTTCTTTCAAGGTCTGTGAAGAATTGTGTTGGTATTTTGATAGTAATTGCATTGAATCTGTAGATTGCTTTTAGTAGGACTGTCATTTTTACTATGTTAATTTGACCAATCCATGAGCATGGGTGATATTTCCATCTTCTGATGTCTTTTTCAGTTTCTTTTTTCAGAGATGTGAACTTCTTGTGACAGAGGTCTTTCTCTTGCTTGGGTAGTTACCCCAAGATATATTATATTACTTCTGGTTATTGTGATGTATGCTGTTTTCCTAATTTTTTATAAGCCCGTTTATCATTTATAGTCATGTGGACTACTGATTTTATATGTTAATTTTATAACTTATAAAATTCTTCTTAGCACTGCTTTCATTGTGTCCCAGAAGTTTAGGCATGTTGCCCCTTCATTTTCATTGAATTCTTGAAAATCTTTAATTTATTTCTTCCCTGACTCAGTGGCCACTGAGTTTTTCAGTTTCCATGAGTTTTTTTTTTTGTTTTGTTTTGTTTTGTTTGTTTGTTTTGTTTTTTTTTTTAGGTTTTCTCGTTTCCATTGTTATTGATATCTAGCTTTAATCCTTGGTGGTCCGATAAGATAAAAAGGTTATTTCAACTTTATTGTACCTTTTGAGGCTCACTCTCTGTCCAAGTCAATGGGCAATTTTGGAGAAGCTTCTGTAAGTTGCTAAAAAGAAGGTATATTCTTTTTGTCTGGGTAAAAATTCTATATATGTCTGTTAAATCTATTTGACCTGTGCATATGTCAGTGTAATTGTTTCTCTATTTTCTGTCTTCATGACCTGTACTTTAGTGAGTGTGGGGTTTTGAAGTCTCCCTCTATTACTGTGGCTGTATTAGTGTATAATTTAAGCTTCAGTAATGTTACTTTTACAAATGTAGGTGCCCTTGTATTTGGAGCAAAATATTCAAAATTGAGACATCATCTTGGTGTATTTTTTTCTATTATATGTATCCTTTTGCTATGATATGTGTCCTCTCATATCTGTTTTGAATAAATTCAGTTAAAAGATCATTTTATTAGATATTACGATGGCTTCTTTCAACTTTCATCTTGGGTCAGTTTCCTTGAAAAACCTATTTCCATCCCTTCACTCTGAGGTAATGTCTTCCTTTGTTTTTAAGATTTTTTTGTATGCAGCAAATTGATAAGTCCTGTTTTATGCATCCACTGTGTTAGTCTGTGTTTTTTTATTGAGGGACTGTGTCTATAGATGTTGAGTGATACTAATGATTAATGATTGCTAGTGCCTGTTATTTTGATTTTTAAGATTGCAGCAAGTTTTTGTGTTTCTGTTCATTTGGTTTTGCAGCAGCGGTGTTATTTATTTTCTGTGTTTCTCTGGGTGTTCTTTACTTTCTTTGGTTGGGCTTTTCCTTCTAGTATCTTCTTTACAGTTGTGAAGCATAAACACTGGCATTTTCTAGTCCACAGCATGACCTCTCACTTGCTGTGAAGTCACTACAGTCAAATCCTTAGTAACCATGTACACTGGGTGTTGCCATTTTGGATCCTCTTCAAATCTACATCTTCTAAATGGAAATATTATTTTCTGGTCCTGGAGAAAAACACAGGGCCTTTTTTCAACTAAGGACATGCTACACACTATACTATCTTGCATCTCATAGACAATATTTCTACTTGTGTTCAGTAGCTTTTGCATTATTTCTATGGGGAATAATTTTAATCTCTCTAAACAACTGGGAAGACAAATAAACAAACTAAGCACTTTCAAAAAGAAAGCCATGTTAGAGAAAGGGAAAATGAAATTTTCTTTAAAGTCAGCCAGTAATCTGTGTGGGCCACTCATATCATATGATGTCTTTCTCCAGCTTCATCCATTTCTGAGAAAAATTAAATTTATAAATACTGCTGGAGATGAAATAAGCTTTGATGAGAACAAGAATATTAGGGAAACGTATGACATACAAAACTTTATTGCATATAGTTTTCGAAATGCATTACTACTTAAAATGGGAGAGTTTGTCTTCAAGAGTGCACAAGATCAAGGCTTTTTCATCAATGAAGTTCTGATTCAATGGCCAAGCAACTACAAACAGGTCTGGAAATTTTTCAGTATTTAATATGAAGGGAATTATTTGTAAAAAAAAAATATAAAAAATGATTGTGTAATGATTCTTTAACCTTTTAAAATAATTGTGAAATTTTAATTCTTAGCTCTATTGTGACTGTGAGCTTGTGTGTGGATGTTCATGCACATGAGCACGTGTGTGCTTCTTAAGTCCACAGTAAACTGTGGTTATCTTCTTCAGTTGCTGTCAACTTTATTTTTATCTGTGTGAAACCCGTACTTTCTGATTTTGCTGAAAACAGTGGCCAGCATTACCTAGGTTCTCTCTCTGTCTTCATGATCATAAAGTTTGGATGACAGGCCTATTTTTCTGCACCCAGCTTGTCTTCCATCCTTTCATCATGATCGTATTCACATTTTCCTGCTTATGTGGCAAGCATGTTAAATACTACAACATTTCTTTAGTTCTGTTTGATGACTTTAAATCAGAAATAAACCAATATTTCAGAATTACATATATGTATATATACATAAATACACATACAAATGCATACATAAGGTCAGTTAATTCCTTAGCTAGAATTAGATGAATTGAATTTAAATGTTTGTGTTTGTTCATAATGCAGTGAATGAATAATTGAGAGCTCATGGTTATATGGTGGTATGTATGAGTGTTTCTATATGTAAACATGCACATGCACAGAAACTTATGAAATTTACTCATATGTTAATTATACAGGCTAGCTGAGGCTCAAGCATTCTTCCATTCACACAACTCATGTTCAAGCATATCAATAATTCCACAAGGTTGTGAGCTAGCATAAACAATAAATTATGGATTTGGACACAAGACATTTCTGTAAAGAATGTATATGAGCTGCCCAATATGTGTGTGTCAGGAACTGAACTCATATTTCAGTGCAAGAGCTGTATGGACTCTTAACAGCTGATCCAGTTATCCAGAAACACATTACTGTTAATATGTACATATTCATTAGACAGAAACTGAATCCAAACCAAGGCAGAAAAGAGGTCTAAGAAGGAAATATTTCCTGTCCTACAAACTTTCTAACATATAACAAACTAAAATTGCATTAGAATTGTATTAATTATGTGATTATCTAAGAATGCAACTGCTGAAAATTCCATTTGATGACTATACTAACGTTTGTAAAGAAAGGCATAGAACAATCCCTAGCATTGGGAGTCAAGTGTAAAAGTCACAGTAACAGAGTATAATTCACCAATGGCCAAACCATTTCACAAGAAAATTGAACTTCCTTTTGAAGCTGAATCAGAGTGCATGGGTGTTACTACAAGACTGGAAATATAAAGGTAGAAACAATGGTGCTTGGAGGCAAGTATGATTGGATTCTTGTCTTAAAATCCAAATGTCCCAAAATTCATACAATAAAATGAGTTCAGGCTTACTGCCTCACTGAAGAGAATATCTTGATGTCCTACACATTTCACACAAAATAGACACAGTAGTGAGTCATAGTTTGGTCACCAAAAAGGGATGTTGAACATTTAGTATTGAAAAGCGTGGTAAGTTTAAATCTCCATTCCACATTCCCACATTAAAACCTCAGAGTTCCTCATAAACAAATACAATTTCCATAGGTTACATGTATTTAGCCTAAACTATTTTAAACTGATGTTCAATATCATGACCAGTTTTTCTGTGCTGCCTTCAGACTCCTCAATCTGTATGTACACAGAGCTGTGGTCCAGGATTCTGGAAAGTTCTACAAAAAGAAAGACCGGTCTGCTGTTTTTCTTGTGCATTTTGTCCAGAGCAGCACATTTCCAACCAGACAGGTAGAAAAATAATGTTTTTACTCAAAATGCTTGGGAATGGAGATGGGGAAAGTTGACCTTGGTGTCCTAATGTAGTGCTGTTCCATATGTCTCTAACACTCATCCCCAAATCCATTAATCATTGCTGAAGCCACACAATGTGTGAATTTAGAGTGGCAATTCTCATGGTGTTGTGTCATATGCACCCTACTTTACAAAACCTGCCTTTTGGTGCATGGAATGGCCATCTCAGTTCTTGCAGTGTTCCATGCTATGAGTTCCCCATTAAATGTGAGATCTCCTGTTGTCCAGGATCGATTTGTATTTCTGTGATTAACAAACCTAATGATTCCTGCCTTAAAATAACTCCAGGAAAAGTTTATTTCTAACTGTTTCTGAATGCACATGAAACTGAACTCAGTACACAGGGCTCTGTGTACAACTCAGTTGTCGTTTTCAGTATCAACAATAGAAAAACCAAGTCTTTGTGAATGAAAATATGGCTGCCTTTTTAGGGTTGTGGTCAACTGTGTGATAACATATATAAGTAATATCGTATGGAATGAGCAGGTTGCATTTTTATATGCAACACACACACAAATACACAAACACATTTAATGACAAAAGAGCCCATGTATTTGAGAGAGAATAAATATAAGTTGGGTCAGGCAGAAGGTTTAGAGCAATGAAAAAGAAGAGGCATAGAGAGGTAATTATATCATTTTTAAAATGAAAATTTTTAAGGAAAAAAGTAAAAAGTCAGAAGGGAAATACATCAATATAATGATGAGAATCTGCTATTTATTATATTTAAAAAGGCCAATCCTTTGACAACCATAATACAAACAGGATTTTTATCTATTATTGCAAATGATAAAATGTTGAAAAATTAATTAAATATTCTTTATATTCAAAGATCTAATGCTATCATGGGTCAATTTCCATGCAGAGTGACACATGAGTTCAATTTCTATGTTAAAAATATATGAAGAGAGCAGGCAGTTTTGCCTTGTCCCTGATTTCAGTGGGATTGATTTGAGTTTCTCTCTATTTAGGTTAATGTTGGCTATAGGGTTTCTGTATATTTACTTTACTATGTTTAGGTATGTGCTTTGTGTCCTTGATCTCTCCAAAATTTTATATATGAACATGCGTTGGATTTTTGGCTTCTATAGAAATGATCATGTGGTTCTTTTACTTCTCTTTGTTTATGTGGTAGATTAAATTGATGGAATTCTATAGACTGATCCACTCCCGCATGTTTGGAATGAAGCCTATATGATAGTGGTGGATGATATCTTTTATGTGTTCTTGTATTTGGTTTGTGAGTATTTTACTAAGTATTTTTGTGTCAGTGTTCATGATGGAAATTGGTCTGAAGTTCATGTCTTTCTTGGGTCTTGACTGTGACATAACTGTGGCTTCATAGAATCAATTTGTTAATGTTCCTTCTGTTTCTTCTTTTGTGGGATAGTTTGAAGAGTATTTGTATTTACTTTTCTTTGACGGTCCTGTCGAATTCTGAGCTGAAACCATCTGGCTCTGGGCTTTTTTGGATGGGGACTTTTGATGACTTCCTGTATTTCCTTAGGGAAGATAGGACATTTTATTTACTTGATCTTGATGTAACTTTGGTAAGTGCAATCTATCAAGAAAGTTGTCCATTTTATATAGATATTAAATTTCTGTGGTGTGTAAGCTTTTGAAGTAAGACCTAATGATTCCTTTGATTTCCTCAGTTTCTGTCCTTATCACCCTTTTTTTTTTTATTTTTTTTATTTTTTTTCATGGATAGTGTCTTTCTGCCTTTTAGTTAGTTTGGCTAAGAGTTTGTCTCTCTGGTTGATATTCTCAAAGAACCAGCTCTTGGTTTTGTTGATTCTTTGAATCATTCCATTTCTAGTATGCTGATTTCAACACTGCAGCACTGAATTTGATTATTTCCAGATGTTTACTCCTTTTGGCCCTGTGTACTTTTTTTTTTTTTTTTTTTTTAGGTCTTTCAGTTGTATCATTAGATTGCTTGTATGAAATGTCTCAAATTCCTATACGAAGGCACTTAGTGGTATGAATTTTCCTCTTAGCACTGCTTTCATTGTGTCCCATAAGTTGGGCATGTTGTGCCTTAATTTTCATTGAATGCTAGAAAATCTTTAATTACTTTCTTTATTTCTTCAATGACACCTGTTATTGAGTTGTTCAGGTTCCATGTGTATGTGTAGACATTTTGTTATTTCTGTCGTTGTTGAGGTTCAGATTTAATACATGTTGGTGTAATTGGATCCAAGGGATTATTTCAGTCTTATTGTATCTCTTAAGACTTGCTTTTTGCCTGAATATATGTTCAATTTTGGAAAAAGTTCCTTGATTTGCAGAGAAGAAGGCATATTTGTGTCTGGGTGAAAATTTCTGAGGACTTCTATTAGGTATTTGATTCATGACCTATATAAGCTTCATTATTTCACTGTTTAGCTTCTGTGACAATGATCTGTCACTTGGTGAGAGTGAGGTGTTGACGTTTACCATTATTACTGATGTTGGGACTGATGTGTGATTGAACCTTAGTAATGTTTCTTTTACAAATGCAGGTGCCCTTCTATTTGGGGCAGTTGTTCAAGATATTGTTGTCCTCATGGTGGATTTTTCTGATGAGGATGAAATATCCTTCACTTCTCTTTTGATTAATTTTGGTTTGGAAGACTATTTTATTAGATATTAAGATGGTACTGCCACTTTCTCCTTGGGTCCCTTTGATTGGAAAACAATTTTCGAGTACTTTACTCCAATGTAGTGTGTATCTTTGGGGCTGAAGTGTGTTTATTGTAGGCAGTAGAATGTTGGCTCTTGTTTCCATTACTATTCTGTTAGCATGTGTCTTTTTATTGGATTTCTCATTCCATTGATGTTGATAGATATTAGTCACCAATGAATTTCAATTCCTTTTATCATGGTGTTATTGTGGATAGTGTGTTTGTGCGTTTGTTTTTTGATTTTTGTTCTGATGTTACCTATATCATATGTTTCGTGGGTGTAGTTGATCTCATTGGGTTGGAGTTTTCCTTCTAGTAGCTTCTCAAGGTCAGGGATAGTGCATAGATATTCTTTTAATTTTGTTTTGTCATGGGATATCTTGTTTCCTCCATCTCTGTTGCTTGTAAATTTTGCTGAGTACAGTAGTCTGCTTTGGCATCTGTGGTCTCTGCATCTGCATGACATCTTCCCAGGACCTTCTGGGTTTCATAGCCTCTGTTGGAAAGTCTGGTGTGATTCTGATAGGTCTGCCTTTATATGTCACTTGATCTTTTTCCTTTAATGCTTTTGATATTTCTTTCTTCATTGTGTAGATTTATTGTTTTCATTATTTTATGGCAAGAGAATATTCATTTCCAGCCTAGTCTATTTGGGATACTGTAAGCCTCTTTTATTTTTAAGGTTATCTCTTTCTTAAGGTTGGATAAATTTTCTTCTATGATTTAATTAAACGTATATTCTGCACCTTAGAGCCTGGAGTCATCTATTTAGTCTATTCCTATTGTTCTTTGGTTTCAAATTTTCACTGAGTCCTTGAACTGTTATGGTTGCACATTTTCTTTGAGAGAAAGATCAGTTTTTCCAATTGTATCTTCAATGCCTGAGATTCTCTCCTCCATTTCTTATCTTTTGTGGGTGATGCTTATCTCTGTGTTATTTGATCTCTTCTCTAAGTATTCCATCTCCAGGGTTTTCTCTGTGTTTCCTTATTGAGTCAAATTCCATTTTCAAGAATTGAATAATTTTAATAATTTACTTCATCTGTTTAATTATGGTTCTTGTCTATGATGGCCTCTCTTTGTTTTCCTTTTATTTCCCTGTATTTCTTTGAGACGTGTTCTTTTCCTCTTTATATGTCTCTAATAACTGCATAAACATAGATTTAATGTCCTTTTTCTGTGTTTCATCTGTATTAGAATATCCATTGCTCTCAGGGGTGGGTTCTGGTGGAGCTAGGATGTCCCAGTTTTTGTTGACTGTGTTTCTCTGTTGGCCTTTAGCCATCTGGTTGTCTGTAGCCTTACCTGTTTCTTCCTGGAAACTGCAACAAAGACTGGATCCTCCTGTTTTTGGAGTTTAGAGTAGTTATCAGGAAGATGTCAAATGTGCAGTGGCTCAAGAATGGGTGCATCTTAAGATACAAAAAGAATGACAGCATCTTGAAGGGGAAGGCACAGGGCAGTATATGGACACAGAAACATGTAGGGGCTGGTGAATTGAAGGAGAGGGGTGTGCATGCACTGGAACCCTGAATTTTGAGGTGCAGGTACTGGTGCCCCAGGTTGCAGATACCTTGGTTGCATCCCTGGGATTCCTCAGAATAAAGCTGGGGTGCAATTTACAGGCCTGCCCCAAACTGTGTTCCCTGTACTCAGATTCCTCTGAGATCTGTTGCTTCTTGGATCTGGGATCTCTGAAATTCTATTGTTCACCTGCTGTCCATTGAGTGACTAGAAGAACAGTGGCTTGGTGGCTGGAATGCTCTCCCAGTAATCATGAAGCTGGCACACAGGGAGCAGGAGTAATCTGAGTCTGGCTGCTAGAGCACAGAGTCCCTGGATATGGGGATCCAAACTCACTGGAATATGTGAAGGGTGCAGGTGGTCCAAAATGACACTACTCCTGGATCCATGAGATGGCCAGGGGGCGTAGATCAGATCTGGTCCATTCCCTGGATGACCTGTCCAAATCAGGAAGCAGCAAAGTTGATGCTGCTGGATCTAATCACCTGTCCATACACTGGTCTCAGATTATCTGAATCTCTGCCCCTCAGATAAAGCTGGGCACACTGGTCTCCACCATATTGAAGTCTCCATTTCTTGATCTTTCATCCTTTTTTTCTTTTTTTTTTTTTTTGATTTATTTTTTTTGTTCAGTTATATTTTATTAACTCTGTATCCCATCCATGTCCCGGTGAGTCATTCCCTCCCAGTCACTCCCTCCCTCCCTCATCTCCACCGTGTGGGTTTCCAAGTCCACTGATATGGGGGGACCTCCTCCCATTCATCTGATCCTGTTTTATCAGGTATCTTCAGGACTGGCTGCAAAGCCCTCTCTGTGGCCTAACAGGTTTGCTCCCCCTGGGGGTGGGGAGGCCAAAGAGCTGGAATATTGAGTTCCTGGTGGTCCAAGTCCTTGTTCCCCTCACTTTGGGAAACCAATTGGTTACTGAGCTACCACAGGCTACATCTGAGCAGAGGTTCATTCCCTGGATGACATGGTCCCTGGTTGAATGTCAGTCTCAGAAAATGCCCTGGATCCAGATATATTTGTCCTTGTGGACCTCCCCCCTTTAATCTCAGACTAACTGCCCTCAAATCTTATTATTCCCTGTACTCTGCCAAAGGTTTCTCCATTTCTTGATCTTTCATCCTTCTTTTCTTTTTTTGGTGGGAGCCTTTTGTGACCTTTTGAATTTCCTCATGGGTCTGTTTAGGTCTATTTGGATTGAATTTTTGTTGAATTCATCTTTGAATAATGGTTGTTTTTAAGCTTACTGGCAAATCTAAAACTTATCCATTTCATGTACATTTTTAAGCTTACTGGAATATATTATGTTTTAAAAATATTTCTTTAGAATATTCTGAATTTTGTTGGTTTCTGTAGTAACGTTTTTCTGTAAATTCTGATTCTGTTAATTTGAGTACTCTATTTTTTTTCTTTAATTTACTTGAGCTATGGGTCTGTCAATTTTGTTTATCTTCAGAAAGAGCCAGCTCTTCCTTTGGTTAATTCTATGTATTGTTTTCTCTGTTTCTGTTTCATTCATTTCTATTACAATGTTATTATTTCTTTCTATTATATTATTAATTTGTTGTGTACTATGGAGCTTCTGCTCACACCTCTCCTCCCAGACCCTTTCTCTCACCTCACCTCCTTTCTTTTGTGCCCCTCCTAAAAAAAAAAAAAAAAATGAAGTCTCCCATGGATATCAACCAGCCTTGGCATTTAAAGTTGCAATAAAATTATGCACAACTTATGTTATTGAGGCTACACAAGGCAGCTTTAGTCTTGCTGTTAGGTGTCTCCATAGAGACCAAGCTGCACAACTTGGTCTTTATGTGCAGGGAGCCCAGATCTGTCCCATGCATGCTCTATTGTTGGCAGTTCATTTTCTGTGAGCTTGTTCCAGGAGCCTTTCTGTGGGGCAATACTGAGCATGGAAAGGAGAGGTGTTTGTCTACAGGGTGCTCCAGAGAGCAGATCAGGGGTCAGAGAGAAGAAATTAGTCAGCTGCGGTGGTTAGGGGAATCTAGAAGCTGACTACTAAAATGTAGATGTTTCTTTGGCTCTGACTTATTGCTGACAAGGCTCTTGTTTGTTTATAGAAGTTTCACAGTACAAACACTGATTAATGATTATACAAGTGGTACAGAATGGGTGTTTGATTTTTCATTATACAGGGATCAAAGCTCAGTTACAATTTTAAAAGTACATACAGAACATATCTGATTATCATTCGTAGCCCTATAACTCTAAGGAATCTAAAGAATGTTTCCTTGAAAGAAAACACATTTAATATGTGAAAGCCTGCTTTTAGGTTGGAATTGTTTACAGTATGAGTGCAGTCCAGAGAAACAGAAAATATTTTAACTGATCTTTTTATGCATAGCAAATACAAATAAACAGCTCTTTTTACTATATATATCATCATCTATGCTACAATGTAGAAAAAAGGTTAAATCAGTCTACCTTATTTAAGTCAATCTATCTTATTTACTAGGTTTTATTCGATAAGGAGTGTACCCCCTTTGATCTTCTATCTTTAAGCTACATTTTCCAGGAGCTCTAAGCCTATAATAAAAGCATCTTAAATAGATACCTGAATCTCCAGGCCTCTCAGGATTCTCATAATTGCCTTTGTTTTCCATGCATAAATATACCGTTTAGGGGCACATACCCCAAGAAAACTCCTGAAATAATGGCTTCATCTCTCTATATGGCTACCTCTGCTTAATAATCTCCAGGGCATAAAGAAGTTTTGCAAAGAGTGGACAGATAAAGTTAAGTTTGGTATTTTCATAAGACTCAGGTATCATCAGGAATGGCTGCATTGTCTTCCTCTATGGCCTGGTAAGGCTGCTCCCCATTCAGGGGAGGTGATCAAAGAGCCAGCCACTGAGTTTATGTCAGAGACAGTCCCTGTTCCCCTTACAATGCAGCCAGTCCTGATGATACCAGATAGGCTATGGTCAGAGGGAAGGGGAGGAGGACATCCCTATCAGCACACTTGGAGAGGGGCATGGGAGGAAATGAGGGTGGGAAGGTGTGGAGGGAATGAGCAAGGGGGCTACAGCCAAGCTACAAAGTGAATAAAATACAATTAATTTAAAAATGCCTAATTTTAAAAAGACTCAGACATAATTTTTCTGTAGAAAAAAAAAAAAAAAGAAATTAAATCATAGTGAAGAAAGTCCACAGTAATGCAACACACACACACACACACACACAAAAACAACAACAAAAAAAAAAAAAAGAACAATGATTGTAACAAAAAACAGAAGTTAGAGATAGAAGAACAATGATTGTAACAATCTGCACAGCTTTGCTGGAATAGCACCAAGCAACTGTGCTTCATGACTCTCAGCAATTTCAATGAAAATGGCTGTGTCATTCTCCCTTTCTGATTTAACATTTTTATAGATTTATGGTATTTATGACATGTAGGTTATTTTTTGTTCTTCAGAATATTACTGGAAGAACAAGAGTGTAAATTAGAACAACTCCCAGGATTATTCTGGAATTAATAATGAAAGAGACAGTGTCCTATCCTGAGTCAAAGGATGTCAAAGACTATAGAGATTTATTTCCAACTTCCACAGCTGAGATATGTAATAATTGGTCTGAGCTTACAGCTGGTGTTTGTTGATGCAAGTGTTGTATATTTACCACCAAATTAGAACTGTTCCATAGTTCATGGAGATGGGACCTAACTTATTACCATGTTACCTTAGAAAAATTATAGGAATGGGATTAACAAATAACTACTGAAACAGTAAGAAGAAAAATGAGAAGAAGCCATGATGATGGAAACAAGGAAGTGCATTTTTATACATTGATGTCATCAAAATACAATGTACACATTCTTAAAAACTCAAAGAATAATAAAAGCATTTGAAGGCTTACTTGATAGTACTATTTTATCTGAATATGAGTAAAATAGATTTCATTACCCTAGAGAAACAGTGATAAGCTGTTGAGCAGAAAGCTTATTTTTAATTAAACAAGATAAACAGTAGAAATGCGAATTATAGAGAGTTCATGTCCTTGGCAGTAACAGGAAGCAGAATACACCACGTTACACACATCACTTGAAAGCAGTTTAATGAATTTAATGTACAATGAACATGTACTTATATAAGGTGAAATATTGATACAATTTCTCCACACAGATCAGCAGGAGTGTATCCCTTGCCCAATTCAAGAGTACCCAAACCCTGAGAGAAACCAGTGCCTGCCCAAGAAAGTGACGTTCCTTTCCTTTGAGGATCCTCTAGGCATAGCTCTGGCATGGACAGCTCTTTGCTTCTCTGTCAGCACAATTGCAGTTCTGGGGATCTTTCTCAAACACCGAGAATCAGCCATTGTTAAGGCCAATAACCAGACTCTCAGCTACATACTGCTCATCTCCATCCTTCTCTGCTTCCTCTGCTCCTTTCTCTTCATTGGCCACCCAAACACAACCTCCTGCATACTTCAACAGATAACATTTGCACTTGTCTTCACCTTGGCTATTTCCACTGTTTTGTCAAAAACTATAACTGTAATTCTGGCCTTTAGGGTCATGAAACCAGGAAGAACAATGAGAAGGTTGTTTGTCTCAGGTGTCTATAATGCTGTCATCCCCGTCTGTGTCTTGATCCAACTCATTCTCTCTGGAGTCTGGCTGGGAACCTCTCCTCCCTATACTGACAGAGATGCACACTCTGAATATGATCATATCATCATTTTATGCAACAAGGGCTCAGTTACTGCTTTCTACTGTGTGCTGGCCTATTTAGGGACCCTGGCCTTAGGCAGCTTCACTGTGGCTTTTCTGGTAAGGAACCTGCCTGACACATTCAATGAGGCCAAGTTCCTGACATTTAGCATGCTGGTGTTTTGCAGTGTCTGGGTCACCTTCATCCCAGTCTATCTGAGTACCAAGGGCAAAGCCATGGTGGCTGTGGGGGTCTTCTCCATCTTGGCTTCCAGTGCAGGGCTGTTGGGGTGTACCTTTTTCCCAAAGTGCTACATTATTCTCTTAAAACCTGATAAAAACTCATTGAGATGTTTGAAAAACAAAAAATAGCATACAAAAACTGATCATTTTGATGTATTGGTTTCTCTAATAAAACTCATTAGTATACTAAAAATAAAGTATTTACCTACTTTTCATAAACTTTTTTCTGAAATGTATATTTAAACAAAAATAAGAGCCCCTCACTTTGTCTCACAATCACAGACATTTTATTTCAGAAGTGAAGCTGCTGCTAAAATTTTAGTATGTTATGCATGTTATCTATGAATTCAATTCATATACAATCTAAATATTCCAAATATAATTACATGACAGTAACTGAGATAAATAGTAAAAGAACTAAATACTTCTTCTCTTTGTTATTTTGAGGAGTATAACAGGGCATTGGGTGGCATTTGAGATTCTCTATATAACAGGCAAAAAAAGTTGATCTCTGTAAAGGGGACGGGCTTTTAAACAGGTTGAGCCATTCCAGATATCAGTATAGAGAATTTTCTAAAAGATAAAAATAAATCTACTGCATGACCCTGTTCTCTTTTCCTTTACATATGTAAAAATGACTAGATATCCCACTTAGAAATACTTGCTCAGTCATGTTCATTATTATTCTATTCACAATAGGTAAGAAATGGAAACTCATAAATATCTTTAACATGATAAATCGATAAGAATAATATCACCCATAAATATATGTAAGAGAAAAATTATAATTAAGGTATCCCATATTCAGAAGACATAAATATTTCCCATTTTATACTTTGGGGCATCTAGCTCCAAATGTTCAGATGTGAGTATTCACCACGGAATAACTGTAGAAACAAGAAAACATACAATGGCAGGGTATAATTGATCTGACTGGGATAATGTGGGGGAGGAACTCTAAATATGAAGTTGGATAAATATATAAAAGAAGAAAGTCGGTGAAATAATAGTAAATATTTGTGAAAGAGTTTTAAACAACCATTCTCTGAATTATCTACATAAAATCCCTATAATACATGTAAGTCCATTCATGAATATAAACATTGTAACCTAAATATTTTTAATAATGCACACAGATAAGTAAAGTTCACAGATAAGCAAAGTTTCATCAGTTTATGAGTGATGAAAGAAGCTTTTCTTTACACCAGCAATCATAACTGAAAAGCACAACCAATCATAAGGCAGAATTCTGGAGAACACTCACACATATCTACAAAACAATTCCCAGATCTAAGGCTCAGAGATCATGCAGCACAGCTGATGAAAAAAGTATATAAGGCAGAGGATCAGAGTAGGTTCTGGTAGTGTGTCTCCTAATAATACCAGAAGCCACAGCCATAAGACTTACCAATATAACAAATAAAGAAAAAAAAAAAAAAGACTTACCAATATACCTGCATAAACATGGACTGAAAGTTGAAAAATATAAGACATGTGAACGTGCTCCAGAAAGAAACCACTGGCCTCAATCATATGAAAAAAATTACAGGGAACTGATAAAGGCTGAGAGTGGGATGAATATTCTTCCCAGGAAAGAGCATACACTCAGTTATCCAACACCAAACAATCAGCCCTGAAAACATCCATGGAAGTCACATTATTAAACTGAGCAACTAATATTAAGAGTATAATACCAATTAACGAAAAAAATGAATTTAAGAGAGAAGCAGGAGAGGTATGTGGGAAGGTTTGGAGGGAAGAAAAGAGAAGGCACAAAATGGTATAATTATAATATAACCTGAAAAATGAAATAAATATTGCCTCTTTAGCTCATGATTTTATAATGAATTGCTATTGAGTAGTATAAAAATTTTGCAGGTAAAGAGATGGAACTAGAAAAAAAAATCACATTCTATGAGGTAATCCAAACACAGAAAGACAAACTTCACATATTCTCTCCTCTAAGGTTCCTAGCTCTAAATTGTGTATCTATGTACTCAGATGTGAATCCATATCTGGCAGTAATTGCAATAACAAGGAGTGAAAAGGGGAGCATTTCCGAGATGAGAATGGAGTTGTTGTGGGAGCAGTAGGAAGTAGAAGGGTTTTAGTGATTTGAAAGAGGAAATGGGAAAAACATGGTGGGGGGGATAATAATCAGGAGGTGAGACTGAGAGAAATACAAAAGGGAGGAAGGTAAAATAACAGTAAGGATGTCTGAAAAAGTAACACGAAATCATACTAGTAACAATCTACCTAAGATATATAAGATATGTAAGTTGTATAAAATGATAATTTAGTTTAAATGAAACTTTGCTCCTGTAATGAGAATGGTCCCTCCATCTAACAAGAACTCCAACACCGGGCATGAGAAGTCCACTTTTGAGTTATTGGTGAGGGTTGTTTAAAAGAATCCTCAAAAATTAAATGCTATTACCTATCTGACCTGAAAACTACAGCCCATTTCCAGCCCGAAAATATGCTGTTTGTTTGGTCTGAAATACTTAGAAATAACAGGATACAGAATGAGGAACTAGGAAAACGAAGAGCTGCCCTGCTAACTCTTGAACTTTGAATTTCCACCAACTGTCAGGTTCTTGGAATATAACCTTATAGTTCTCCTCAAGTGCCTGCTTTTTCAACAGTATAGAAGACATTGAAGACATGGCATGTATGCTTGTGGGTGCTCGAGTTCCACTTAACATTTACCACAGTCCTGTCCACCCCATGCCCCCATCATCCTCTGAGGAGCTGGCCAGGCTCTAAATCCATCTACCGCATTTCAGCCCCACATCTAGCCACTCACGTTGTATTATAGGTGTCTCATAGACAAAAATTATGTTTTATCTAGTATGACTGTGAACATCCTTACGACAGAGCACTGAACTCATGATGAAATGTCCCAGACACGGATGTGAACCACGGACCGGGAGGATTCCTAAAGCCCAGCACTCCTTAGCCAGGGAACTACAAACAATCCCAGAGTTAACTGTGCCGGCTGCATGCCTCTGTGAGAACTACAAATATGGCGGGTTTCAGAGCAACGCCTTCTGGGATTGTTTGTAGTCACAGCCTGGTCTCACCCTGTTTTCCGCTTTAGCGAGTCGCTGACGTGGAAATACAATTCCCAGAATGCTGTGCACTCTGCTGACACCCTCCCATGCCAACTTCTGTATCCTTCCTTCACTGGCAGCTTTGCTGGGACCCAGAAGTATACCCTGAAGCCCTTTCCTGTCACCACAAGCACACAGAGTTTTCTCCCCGCCCTGTGTCCCTTGCTGTTTTTGGGGATCATGAACCTTTTGGAGCCAATGTGTGACGTCATCTCCCCGCCCCCTGGTGACGGAAGTAAACACATCCAGCTGTTAGAAGCCACTTGTGTGCAGGAAAAATGTGCACTTTCAATTTCCCTGATCAGACGGCCTCTGGTCCCTGGAGAAGGGATCCTGGGGTCCCTGCTCCCTTCTTAAAAGTCATTTCAGTCTTTTGAGTCTCCCAGTCAAAGCAGCACTAGTCTCGGGAATGCAGAAACGTGCTCACATGGATAATAAATCTGTTTTTAAAGAATAATAATAAGAGAACAAAACCGGAGGCAGGAGAGATGGCTCAGAGGTTAACAGCGCTGGCTGCTCTTCCAAAGGTCCTGAGTGCAATTCCCAGCAACAACATGGTGGCTCAAAGCCATCTATAATGAGATCTGGTGCCCTCTTCTGGTGCACAGGCAGATAGCTGTACAATGAATGAATGAAAGATGGAAGGATGGATGGATGGATGGATGGATGGATGGATGGATGGATGGATCTTAAAAAGCCGACCTTGTCATCCCAACACACAGTGCACTCTGACACAGAGAATTCCTCTTTCTTCCTGAGGTGTCAGGTTCCATCCCCAGCAACCACACTATAGCGCTCAAACCACCTGTCAAGGGATGCGGTGCCCTCTGGTGGCTCACGTTTCACTTACTAACTAGCTTTATATACATATGTATTTAATTTAATACTAAGTATTTATTTCAATTTAATAAGAACAGACCAAGGAGTGTCTCGAGAGCCAGCCTCCTCCTTTAGTCATGTGATGATGGAACAAGGGAGGACTCTGTGCTAGGTCAAAGCAGGGCCTGGGGCCACCCAACCTGTGTCCATCCTCTCTGGTTCTCCCCAACCTGATGGTATTGCTGAGGACAACACCTCCGCAAATCATTGGACACAGAGAACCCCAGCAGGTGCCTACCAAGAACCTTC
Source organism: Meriones psammophilus (assembly GCA_036365155.1). Lineage (NCBI taxonomy): Eukaryota > Metazoa > Chordata > Mammalia > Rodentia > Muridae > Meriones > Meriones psammophilus. The sequence goes on along the minus strand of JAEOAE010001231.1, from coordinate 37,151 downwards.
ACCCACCGTGGACTACTGATCATGATACTGGAACATATGCTGCCTGCCACTGGAAGAGAAAAGTACACATCAACCCAGCCATACACCCTTCACTCTCCAATGGTGACCTGCCTGCAAGATTTGCTGGTGCGCTTCTGGCACAAATGTCATGGGAGTGACCAACCAATATCTGGTTGGGTTTCAGGAGGTCCACTCCATGAGAAGGAACCTTGATCCAATACTGCTTGGGTGGCTAGGAACCTGAATCTACACAGGCCAGAGATTTAAAGAAAAATCTAAAAGCTACAGTTGTGCTAAAGGAGCACAGCCATACTCACAGATCTGTGCCTTGCTCAGTCATCATAGGAAACTTCCTCCTGCAGCACATGGGAACAAATCCAGAGACCCATGTCCAGTCGATGGGCAGAGAGTGAGAAGCCTTGGACCATTCCACCCTAAATGAGATGTCTCCAGCCAACCTCCACCGGCCATAAGGTCTCAAGAAATTCTGTGTTCAGAATGTAAGCATCAGAGCAGATTAAGGACATGAGGGTAACAAAGTCTTGTAAACACAGCAGATAAAACACACATAAGAATGCACCCTGACCCACAAGCTAGCTTTTCTATCACTTTTCCCTGTTGCAGCTACCTCTCCATCCACAGGGAAAGAGTATGTGCTCAGTTCTGATGCCACTTAATATGCTGGCGTAGGTGGGCACAGGAGAGGCAGGGTGATCCCCTTCTCTGAGGAACAAGGTGAGGGGTGATAGGGGAAAGAGGGAGGGTCGGAGAAGAAGAGGGAGGGGTCTAATACAGGGATGTAAAATGAATAAAAATTAAAAAAAAAAAAATAAGAAAGAGGAGGCAGGAGAGATGGCACAGAGTTTAAGAGCACAGGCTGCTATTCCAGAGGTCCTGAGCTCAATTCCCAGCACCCACATGATGGCTCATAACAATCTATAGTGTGACCTGGTGCCCTCCTCTGGCATGCAGGCAGAATACTGTACAAATAATAAATCTTCCAGAAAAAAAGAACTACACCATGAATTATAAATAAAGTTTCCCTCCCTCCAAAAAGAACATTCACTTCCATTTTAAATAATGATAATATTAAATGAAAAACTTAGTTTTCTCCAAGGGAGTCTCATTGGGGCAACAAACCAGACTAACATGTAGATCCCATGAGCAGCAACAGATAGCAAAAGAAAAACTCAGGTGGTTTGTCAATGTTATATATATTTTTCCATTGTGTACATTATGGCTTCTGGTTTCATGCATTTATGGTATTTCCATGTGAACGAACATCTGTATGTCTGCACCCACATGTATCCCTTGTGTTTTTTCTTCTCTGTTTTTTTAATAACAATTGACACATAAATCATTTTAATGATTTTCTGGAAAACTGGAGCTTAACAATTTCCTCTTTATGAAATACAAAAGTGTGTGTCTGTGAGGTAAAGGCACTTCTCCAAACAAGTGATCTGCCCAAACTTTTAGGGTCCTCTGGTCATTGCTTTGGCACAGCTCTGTGGCTCTCTGTTATCACTGCTGTGGGTTCCTATCATTTCGTGGAGTACTAAGCCTTGCCTCATTATCAAGGGCAATCCCAGATTTCTAAGCTGTCTTTTTATTATCAGCTGTTGCTGCTGCTTCTTCTGCAGTGATGTGACAACTTGGTATGTCCAGAGCCTAATAACAATTTTTGTTGGGCCATCTTTAGCCCTTATTGGACATTCCTTGCCAGCCTCTTTGGTGGACCTAGTGTACTAGGACTGATGAATACCTGTATTGTTGTGCTAACTGTAACACCAGCTTCTACCAGGCCCACTGTTAAGAATTTCACCTGATGGCACTGGAGGCCCATAGCTGAGTTTTCTATGCTCTGCCATAACCCACTTTTCTAAGGTCTAACTGAAGAGCATTTATGGCTATTCTGAAAGTATAAATCCTCCATGGGACTGCCTCTATTGTGCCCAGTTCATGAGACCACAAAAGACCACCAGTTGTTGAGCCATTGCAGAACACATGAGGATCTTTTTATTACAAGCCATAGCTTGGGCTCACACCCTCACTGACTTAGCAGTTGAGAGTAGAGTACCGCATGCTTAGGGTTGGCGAACTTGACTCCTTTCTTTTAGTGAGTGCCAACTCTCCTAGTCAAAACAGGGCTAGTCTCAGGAAGGCAGACACATACACAGAGATTATAAATCATTTTTAAAGATTATAACAAGAAGTCAGGTGTAACATCACATGCCTGTGACCATCAGTGGGGCAAGCAGAGGAGGGTGTCATTTCCAAGTCATCCAGGTTTGCAAAGGGAGTCCAGGCCACACAAGGCCACACAGAGAAACACTATTTCCAAAAACAAGAGCTTGTACCCCCTGCCAGCTCTTCACACTCACATGTCTGGGGATGTCCTAAGTCACACAGTATGACTTCAACTGGGCTATAAGAAAGTCCTGCCAAGCATGGTGGTGCAGACCTTTAATCCCAGCACTGGAGAGGCAGAAGCAGGAGGATCTCTGTGAGTTTGAGGCCAACCTGGTCTACAGAGAAAATTCAAGACAGCCAGGGCTACACAGAGAAACCCTGTCTAAAAAAATCCAAAATAGTAATAATAATAATAATAATAATAATAATAATAAACAAACATCAGAGCCACACCTGCTGACACTTGACAGTATTACTTTCACAAAGAAGGCACACAGTAGAGTTTATACAAAAAAAAAAAAAAAAAAATGACGGATGGAAGAAAGATTTAAATCTTCATTTTATTTCAATTTTTATACCTCCATTACAAGAAATTCTTAATGGGTTGAAAACAAAAGAAGTCAAAGATGGCAGGAGAAACTACAGAAGACCCATGGAGCAAGAACTAGGGGGAGACACAGGGTTCTATTTTTATTTTGTATAGAGAATATGTGAACACCTTCTACTGAAGAAGAATGGTATGAAACACTTGAGGAAATATTCTACATGTCAAGGTGACATTATTACAGTTCTTCTCATCTGCATCTCTTCAAAATGTGCTTTTCTGGTTGTGATAGCACATTTACTTTTTAAAAGACGCATATGTTTGTGTGTGTGTGTGTGTCCGTGGAGGATAGAAGAGGATAGCGGATCCCTTGAAGTTGGAATTACAGTTGGTTAGGGGTTTCCTGACATGGCAGAGGGATACATTTTAATGTCTTATTAAATGTGTGAGATACATTAAACATATCAAGTTTGGAATTCTTAGAAGGTGATAATCCCCACAAACAGATAATTGTACCATCTGCTTCAGTGTTCTCACTTAAGCAGCCCAAGCCTAGAACCCCAGCATTCAGAAGGCTGAGACAGGAGGATCACAAGTTCAAGGCTGGCCTTCCCACCTCTCCATGAAAAGCTGCAATTTACTCATCCATCCAGTTAGATCAGCTAAGGCAGCATACAGCCTACAATGGCCTTGAGTAAGAAACATCATCCTGAAAACACAATGATAAATTTAATTCAGCATGGTGACATAAGCCATTTAGATGAACTCGACAGTATTCATTCAAACTTATGTGTGACCATAGTGAAGAATCATTAAGACATTTGTTAAGCATCTTTTCATTTTCTTCCTTGAAAAACAATGCCTCCTTCTACAGATGTTCATAACACCTTCATTTATATTTTAGAAAATTTAAGCAACACGAAGTAAAAAAAAGTGGAACTAGGGCTAGAGAGGTAGCTCAGATGTTAAAAGTATTGGCTGTTCATGTAAAGGTCCTGAATTCAATTCCCAGTAACCACAAGGTGGCTCACAACCATCTATAGTGAGATCTTGTGCCCTCATATGGCTTGCAGCCGTACATGCAGGCAGAACACTGTAATATAAACAAGTAAATAAATAAATAAAATAAATAAAAACAAAGGAAAAGGAAGGAAGGAAGGAAGGAAAGAAAGGAAGGAAGGAAGGAAGGAAAAGGAAAAGGAAGGAAGGAAAGGAAGGAAACCAAAAGAAAGAAAGAAAGAAAGAAAGAAAGAAAGAAAGAAAGGACCACGAAGTAATTAATACCATAAATTCCTTCTTTAAAATGTTCTTGGATGAGCCTAGAGAGATAGCTCAGAAGTTAAGAGCACTACTCACTATTCTTCCAAAGGTCATGAGTTCAATTTCCAGCAACCACATGGTGGCTCACAACCATCTATACCGAGATCTAGTGTGCAGGTAGAATGTTGTATAAATAGTAAATAAATCTTTAAAAATTATTGGAAATGTGATCGTCCTGCCTCTGCCTCCTGAGTGCTTACCCTGCAGGTGTGTTCCCCACACCTAGCCTTACCAGGCCACAGAGGAATACACTGCAGCCACTACTGATGAGTCCTTACAAACTAAGATCAGAGCGAAGGGGAGGAGGACATCCCTTATCAGTGGACTGGGGGAGAGGTATTGGTAGGGGAGAGGGAGTGATGGTGGGATTGGGAGGGGATGTGGGAGGGAGCTACAGGGGGGATACAAAGTGAATAAACTCTAATTAATTAAAATAAGAATAAATTTAAAATTTCAAAAAAAGATGTAGCTTTGTAAAAGAAATGTTAATTAACAGACATAAAGAAGGGGAGACAAGGAAACAGATCAACTGTACTTAGCCCACCTCAGAGAAATTGTATGAACAGTTCCTGAGTATAAAAACAATGGGCAAGCTGGGTGTATTTTATCATGCCTTTAATTCTAACAACCCTCAGGAGGCAGAGGCAGGTATATCTCATAGAGCTGGACAGTAGCCTGGTCTATGCAATGAATTACAGAATAGTCAGGGACACATAATACTCTGCAAAAATTAATCAAACAAACAATAGATAGAAAGAACAGACAGATCTTTGCTCAAGTTTCTGCAAAGAGCTATTCATTCCTTCTAGTTATGTACACATCTTCTAGAAACCTGAAGCGCCTCACTTTCAATTGTAACATTGATATGATCTTCCTAAAATAAAATCTATGTTTAAACAGTTACAAAAACAGATGAAAGCATCAGCAATATAAATGTTGGTCAAAAATAGGCAACATAAGGCATGAGAGTTGGCTCAGCAGTGAAGAGGTTTCACTGGTCTTGCAAATAATTAGTCCTGATTGCCAGTACCTACATAAATGTGGGAATCAGGAACCATGGAGAACTGGAGTGAGTGGCAAAAGAGCCCACGCAGAATCCTGGGAGTCAAACTCCAGAGACAAGACTAAAAAGGGCGATCTAACTTCATTATTCATTATAACAGCCTTTAAATGACTGAAAGCCCAATCAGAACATCCCATGCTAGCCTCAAGTACCAGGAACAATCAATTTGTTTGATACAACTATAAGGAAATGTGGTAGTTGAGTGGGGAGGCAAGGTCACCTTAGGTGATTCATAAAGAAGGAGGAAGCAGTCATCACCCTTGGCTAACATCCATTTTGACACTTCACTAGTGTGCTAACAGTCCCTAGTAGATCAACACTGTGTGCAGTGGATCAGGACTTTTCAAGGAGTCATAGGAGTCACTGAAGCTTCACTTGCCATTCCCTATGGGGCTCTGAAAGGCTTACCTTGACATACATGGGAGCACACACCTATCCATTACTCTAAGTTCAGGAGTTCTGAGGCCATCTTCTAACTGCTTTGAGGACCAGACACACATGAGGTACTTATAAAAAAATAATAGTATTCATTAAAAAAATTAAGACAAGCACTGAAAAGGAAAAAAAATCACACAGTTGAAATAATGTGACTCAGAAGGTTCAAGTAGTATTAATATCATGATGAAGAACAATACAAGAATATATGTTTGACATGTACAAAACCTACATTCCAGGCCTATCAGATAATAATATAAAAACAAAACAAAAATGCCTGGAATGTGAGCCACAACCTCCATAAGATTAACTCTAAATGGATCTTACACCTGAATGTTAAATGCTAAGGGCAGAACTTGTTGAAGATTTTAGAGAAATTAGTGCTCTCTGGGTTTGGCATCTTAAGAAAGATGCATCTACACACAAGCCCCTGCTCCAAAAGTTGGCCAAATGTAGCCTCATAGTGAAGTTATTCAGAGGCCACCCGGGGTCAAAGAAATGACTAGGACCATAAGAGACCTAAGAGGTAGCTGAATATGGTCGCTGCTTACCACCCAATTTCAGTGAGAATCCACCCCACCAGCTCCTGGAGCTCAGCTTCTTTCTCTTCCCCATTGTGGGCAGTGAACCTGAGCTCACCCTGTTGCAACTTCAGATCTTGCCAGATCTCCCCTCATAGCACCCTGTGGTGCTGAGAGATGCTGCAGCAAGCTCAGAAAAGGCAGAACCTGCAGCTTGGGGCCTGGAAGAACATGCCTCCTCTTATGCCTGCAGGCCCTAAATGGACAGTGTGTCTTGAGTGACATGAGCCCCTCAGGGTTAGTGTGTGGTGAAGGGGAAAAGCATAACACTACTAATCCTAGGCTTCCAGTTCAGGGCCATACCTTTTCCAGATGTGCACACATTTTCATTTCAGTAGCCCTTGTGCCTGTCCTCCCATAGTTTACTCATCTGTCTTCCCATCCAGACTCAGGCAGGACTTCCACTCCAGATAGCTGTGTTGAGCAGCCTCCTCCTCCCATTTGAGGGCAATGACCCTCCACTCACCATTTTGAGACTTCAGAACTTGCTCTAGCTTCCCTCACATATCCAGCATCAGCTCTTACATCTCATCACACATGGACATTCCGCTCAGAAATAGAGTATTACCTAGAGCTGGGCACCCAAAAAGACCTGCCTTCTCTTCTGCTAGATGCCCTGATTGGCCAGTGAGTCATGAGTGACATAAGCCTCTCACTTAGGGATAGAGTGTGCTGAAGGACACAGCATAATACTACCAGGCCAAGGTTTCCAGATGAGTGCTGGGTCTTTTCCACACCCGCAGAGATTTGTATTTCAGTAGCACTTGAGTCTGTCCTCCATCTGTCTTCCCAACTATTCCCAGGCAGGAACCACCACTCCATCTAGCTCTGATCAGCAGCCTGCTCATCCCATTTATGGGCAGTGACCATCCACTCACCATGTCTGGACTTTGGAACTTGCTTGAGGTTATACCCTCATAACACCTAGCAGCAGTGTTCAGAACACCTCACATGGAATCATTTGAGCCTGATCAGCTACAAAGCAGACTCTCTAGCATGACTCCCCGAAGAACCTGGCTCCTACTGTGACGGGCAATTCTCACCAATGGACCAGTCCTCCAGATAAAACCCATGTTTTTGGCCTGTGTGCTCACATGGAAACCTGTTCTGGGACTTGGGAGCCTAGGAACAAGACAGATCTGAGAAGAGACAGTATCCCAATGAAATGGCATCCTGAGATATAGAAGCCCAGAAACCACACAGCTCTGAGGTGGGACAATGTCCCTATGGAATGGAATCTTGAGACAAGAGGGACAAAGAACCACACAACTCTGAGAGGAGGCCTCTTCACCAGAGATGTTGCAGCTCCCATGGAAGGGTATCCTCAGTTGAACTTCGGAAGGACATCAGGAGCCTCGTCCTTACTCCTGCTTCACCTCTCCTTTGCTGTGCTTCTTGGCTCTTTCCAACGAGAGTCAGAACTGGCACTAAATCTCATAAAAGGTGTTTATAGTGGAGGATCCAGCCAGTGGAGGAAGAAATCCAGGAGTGGCTGCCTCTGCTCCCTGGAGAAGACAGCAGAGAAGTGAGCAGACACAGCCTTTTAATGTGATTTGTTATGGGGTAGAGCTTTCTAGGGCAGCGATTTTCAGAGTGAAGTTTTGGAGGATTTCAAATTCTGCACTTAGAGGAGTTCAGGATTTCCTGGTTTTCTTGTTCAAAGATTGGTCTGAACTCCACCTCATGGATAATGTGTGTGGGTGGGGGGTATCTCAGGAATTGGTAGGTTTTCCTGCTCAGATATTAGTGAACTGTTGTTTAGGGTTTTCACCTAAACTTACCATAATATAGGGTGGGTCCTACATAGTGGCTCAAGATAGCCTTAGTGACAGTTACAGAGGCAGAAAATGCCACTGTAACAGTTACAGCAGTGTGCGGATGAGGGTCCTATTGACTTCTGCCTCAGGGGTTTACACAGACTTCATTTCTGAGCTAAGCAAAACAATTTTCCTCAAATAAACTGTGAATTTATCCTGAAGGGGTAGAAACCTGATCAATTTCACCATGCCAGATCAACTAAAGCTCCCTGAATCAGAGGAATGGCTAGTTTATACATTGTTGCCACAGATATGGTGCTGGAGCTCACAAACTATCTTCATAAAGATAAATCAGTCAGCAGCAGCCCCATCTGAGGCTTCAGGAACTGCGCCATCTCCTCCTTTTATGGCTATGTACATTATTTCATATCAGTGTTCAGAGTTACACAATGTAGTTTGCTAAATAAATGATTATGTAGAATAATATCTTTTACACATTTGTATTACTGTAAACAAAACCACTAATACAATGTCTTAAATATAGATAACAATTTGCAGCACAAAATTCAATACAATCCAAAGAAAATTTCTAGAAATGTATAAGAGGAAAGATGATTTCAAAAAGCAATGTATCATTACAAAACCTCAGAATTTTCAATAGGACTATGAAGAAATTGTACAGACATTGGGACAATGTGACTTCTGTACTCAATACAAAACTACAACCATCATGAATGTGTACAGTATTTCTGAAAGAATGAGTGGGTGACAAGAAAAAGCCCAAAATACAAGCCTAAAAATATATTTAAGTTTTAATTCAAAGACCTAAGGAAGGTCTACCAAGAAAAGTGTTAATTTGACCAAAGTTACATTCATTCTATGTGCAAAACAAAATAATGCAGAGTTTACAACTCCTACAAAAACAACTCAAAATGACCCTGAACTAATGTATTTTTAACCCTTCACCTACTACTGATCTCTCTTCCAAACTGATGTCTTGCCCCATGTGACAGAACTCTGCTTTTTCTCCAGAAGAAAACAGCAACTTTATGGAACACCAGGCTTTACTGTTGGCAGTCATTCTGTAATGGTCCATTAAGCAGCTTGATAGATACCTCTTCTTTTTGACATGGAGATTGGCCAATGGTTGGTATAAATCAGGGATGTCTCCTTGGTTATAGTTGGAGACAAATTTGTTGACAATCCTCTTGGGAAACATGTTTCCTAGCATCCTAATCTCTAACAGGCCTTGTTGGCATGCTACTTATCTATGAGGTGTTTTAAAACATTCCTTAGCTGTCACTTGGTGTAACTTCCTGTCTCCTAAGCACTGGCAAATCCTTTACATCAACAATTCTATCTGTTTACATCACAGCTTTCTAATGAAGTGCTACTCAACATATATATTATTTACAACCTCAACAACATTAACTCTAAGTGAATCTTATACCTACATGTCAAATGCCAAGGGCAGAACTTTTAGAAGATACTAACAAAAGGAGGTCTCTCTGAGTTTGCATCCTGACAAGGACATTTCTATATTCAAGCCTCTGCTGCAAATGCTTTTTAACATGCAACCCCATTGTGTATAAAGAGGCAGCCTCCAAAGCCCAGACTTCTCCAAGTAACACTTATATTTCATTTCCCCATTTTGCTAGCAAAGTTAAAACAACTTCACATTCCCAAGTTTGAAAAGCAGTCTACCACCTTGCTCTTTGAAACATTTTCCTAAATATCTGTTAACTGGTTAAACTTTCTGTTACCTTGAGGTGCCTAAATTATAAAAATTATCACCTACAAAGCCCTCACTATGGACAAAAGATCACTTCTTTCTTCCCTATCACCTTGAACTGTGGACCAAATGTCATTAAGGACCTTGGATTCCAGACCTAGTGTCTTGGAAAATAGTTAAAGGCCTTGAGCCCAGGTGTCCTGGAACAGCACAGCCTCAAACAGAAACTCCCTTGCTTAACCCACACCCACAAATAACTGCCAGAGGACCCTGGTTCGAGTCTCCCTGCCCCCACCCCACAGCACCTCATGGAAGCAGTGGCTCCTGAGGCATCCAAGGGCAGGGATCAAAACTGCCTGAGGTGAGCAAAACTTTCAGAATCCTGGGGAGGGAGGGAGGGATCGCCGGGTTGCCCAGGTACCCTTGTCTCTGGGTCCCCGTTTCTCAGATCTTCTCAGGCCGTGGCCTTTTAGGGATTTCCCTACCCAAGGGCTGTTTCAGGCTCCGCGGTGGAAGGATTGGAAAGGGCAGCTTGTTCTTAAGCAGCTTCAGCTGCACCTACACTCCTGTCTGTGTTTCCTTGCCAGGAACTTAGATAGATATTCTACAGAAACTTATTACACGCACGCTGAGAAACCAGGAGTGCTGCTGTGTGTGAGTGTGTAAAAATCTGCGTGTCCCTGGACTCCCAACCTACTCAATGGTCTGGGGCCTGGGGCCTGGGGCGAGGTCCTTGCCCCAGGCGGGCCCCTGCCCCCTGCCCTATAGGTGTCTCTCTCTTGGCTCCCTCTATTTGGCTTGCCTCTCCCAGCCAGGACTCTCCCCAACCCGCAGGGCAAAAAAATGGCCCCGCCCACAGTAGGCAGGGCCTCCCCACCACAGCCTTTGCCCCCTTAGAGCACCTGAACCCCAGCCTACGGATGGCTCTGCCCACAGTGGGGGTAGTCGTTGTGGCCTCCTCTCCCCACTCCTACATTCTCCAGTCCTACAATCTCATGCCTCCTATTCAGGGACCCAGAATCAAAGCAAGCACCAGGGTCGATCATTAGATCATTACTTCTCCTCATTGTTTTTCATGGGTTTGTGTCTCTGAGAGGGGATCTCTCTGTGTAGCTCCGCCTGTCCCAGTGTTTGGCCAGATTCTCAAGACCATCTCCCTCCTTTCTCCTTCCCCCTTCCTGCCCAGAAGACCACCGGGAGTCGAGTCCTTGGCTAAACCCAGGAGGACGTTTATATGGAGAGCAGTCACTGGGGTTCACCTACCCTCCCTCCTGGAGTCTGGTCCCTCCCAGCTCCCAGAGGGGGTGGGTGGGGAGATTCCCGCCTGGCGAAGGTCTGTCGGTGGAAACAAGAAAGCAGATGATGTCGCATTCTGAACTGACTGGCTGTGGGAAGGAAGCCCCTCCCTTGAACCCTGAATGGTCTGGCTTCCCCTAGTTGACTGTACTAGGGGAGGAGGAGGTCGTCCATTCGTTGCCTGGGGATTTCCTGGCTCCCCAGGTCCCCTTTCTCCTATCTTCTCTGTCCCTGGCTCTTTAGGGATTTCTGTACCCAGGTCTGTTTCAGCATCCACGGCTGAGGGAATGGAAATGACATTTTGGAAGCTCTAGGCTCCCTGTTATGCCAAGTTCATGGGACCCTCAGAGACCACCAGGAGATGACTCGATGCAATTACAAGAGAGCTTTATTACGAGAGGGATCAAACTTGGGACCCAAGTCTCACTGGCACAGCAGTAGAGAAGTGGGACCCCATGCTCTGAGTGAACAGGATTTTTAAAGGGAAAGTCTGTGAGCCAGGGGTTTCCATGGCAGCAAGGAGGGGGGCAGAATCCTTGGTGTTACAGAATTGGGTGAAGTTTAGCAGGGCGGGGTGACCTTTTCTGAGGCACATAATCAAAATGGCTAAGGCATATAATCACAATGGCTATTTTTCTAAACCATATCTGAAACATTGGGGAGAATTTTTCCACCCGATTCCCATTGATTATTGCCAGGGAGTTTGTCTCTATTTTCTATGAAACATTTATTCTGTTATATTTCCTGCAGGCTGTTGCTAGGAGAGTTAACTTTGTTTTCTGCCAGGTGTACATTCTGTGATATTTCCTGGTACCTGAATTCAGTTCCCAGTCAAGATCTTTATTTCAAAATGGAGTTATATCCAGGCTATCTTAAGCTCTTCATTTCCCCCTTTCCATGTAACTGAAGAGGCCAATCTTGGGCTCTTACAGTTCAATGTCATCTCCAAGCTGACTGTATTGGGTTTTTATTACCATTAACTGTATAATTCCTAGTCTTTTCTAATATTCTAACAACTTGTTAAGTAAGCCTGATCTGAAAATGGCCAAAAGCAAAAGATTCTGCCCTTGAGCTGCTATAACTCTGGCTTTGTACATCCAGTATTTTATTGCAATACTAGTTTCTGCTCCAGGTAAGCAATCCTGAAGATAATAGCTAATATCAGGGAGCCACCTTTGACTTAGCATTTCAGCCTGTAGGTGGGATTTTGGACTGGTCATCTCATCTTCTGAAACTACTTCAGTTCTGACAGTAGGACCGTTGACATAAGGGGCTAGGAAGGCTGAAATGCCAGTCAAAGGCTGGGCAATGGGGCAGTCCTCAGAAGCCTATGGTTAAGTGGTCCATCAGAGGAGGAAGTGAGTAATCATGACAGTTTCCAGGAAGTTCAGATCTCAGCTTGCAGTTTCAACCAGATGAAAATCTGCTGGGACAAGTTTAAACTAGAAACAGAAATTAAAATTTGTCTAATAAATGGGAAAAATGAGGAATCACAATAACAGAGAAAAACTCATCTGGGTTCTGTTTGACCTATGTCAAATTCAGGTCTCATGACTTTTTGATTTTCTAAAACATTTTATGAATAACAGGTAAAACTGAATCCAATGGAATGAGCAACAATTTAAGTGTATCCATGATCTGAAACTAACATTTTAACTGTGGATACAGCTGTTGGTAATCAGCTTCTAATAGAGCTGGGCCACTTTTTTTTCAGATCTTCTTAGAATTTATTTTTAGTTTCCATCTCCATGTTACACTGGAAAATTAGGCAGAAATATGTTAGTGGCTTTAGTGCTGAACTGTGGATGCTTGAACTTCCCTTAACAAAGCAACTAGAAAAAATAGATTTAAAATATTTTTTAACTTCTGTATCAAAGTCTACCTCAAAAATGACAAATATTAAAGATATCATAGTAAGAACTCTGGCTTTTGGGTCAAATATACAGAATGTATATATGTGTTTAGCATGATGAAATGCATTTTTTTATTTATCTCCAGAAAACCACCAAAAGGCAATTAAAATCTTAAACTTGTGACTGGATATAAAGCAATCAGCTTATCAGAACTCTATTAGTCAATGTCATAACTCTGGACTCCTGAAATCTTATAACAACATAAGCATAACAATAGCAGAGAGAAAGGAGAGAAGTCTAAAATATCTCCCATCATTTTTAATATGCCTCAAATCATTTTTCTGTATCATTACAATTTATGTTCATATATCTTAAAACATCTATTTATATCCTCCAATCTTTCTTGCATTTATAAACCCTGTAACATTTTCCCAGACCAAACAACACTTTCTAGATTCTCAAAACTCTTATGTCCTCAGACCCTACATAAACTCCACTATCTTTCCATCTTGCCATCCACTATAAGACATAGATAAATAACATGAAGACTGTAGGCTAGGCAAACCTGCTTACCTTCTTTAAATGGAAAACCTTGTACCTGGTAATTTTAACTAACTAATAAATTAACCAATACACTAACAATGGATCTAACTATCTGCTCTTTAGCTGCAAGGCTACTATTATCTTAGCTTAGCCATCAATGTAATCAGAAAACTGAGAAGGGTAAATATGTACCAATCCATGTACCAATCAAAATGACAGTGACAACTAGTCAGTCCATCACTCTAGGCAGCTGTCCTTGGCTCCTGTGGTCTCATGGCATCATGAGCAGGGCAGTCCAGCAATCAGGCAAAGAAGATGAGAGACTGTTTCTGTGGAGAAAGAAATGAGAGAATAGCCTCACCTCGCCCTTAACAACGTGAAACATTGACTCTCCAGGTGTCCACAGTTTAGTCCACAGTCTAGGCTGGGCCCAGGCAGTGGGCCAGTTGGGGCAGTCTTGCCTAGTGGCTAGCATACCATAATCCAGAGTCACATTGTGCCCAAATCTTCTTGGAGACCTTGGAGGAGCTACTGCCAGGATTTTGGGACTCTCTGCCATAATAAACTTACACATGTTAAAATGCCATATTTATCAGATCTCTGACAAGCTTGAGGGCCAGCATATCTGAATTATTTTTTATTTCTCTTTAAATTATTTATTTTAAATTGCATCCTATGAAATAGAATGCCATAATTTCTAATTCTGTCATATTTCTTAAATAAATATTTTTAAACCCATATTTATCTTCAGTAGATCTATTTAGGACAACTTTATAATTACCCATCCTAGGCTTAACTTTAAAAACATAAACAAAATACCAGATAAAATCCATTCTTATAACTAACCACATTTATTAGCAGTTATATATATTTATATAAATATAAATATATAGTTATATAGTTATTTTTTAAACCTGTTTTTGAAATCACAAAGTATAACCATAATTTTAAAAGGCAAAACCAAATTTTATCAATGCAAACAATTCAGTACTTTTAAAATCAATATTAAAAGTATTATTTGATGTTGGCTGCCAGCAAAAGAAGTTCCTATATATAAACACATGAAGGTGCACTTTTAATATTTTATATAAACATAGTTTTAAACCTTATTATTTTTATAATCTTGGTTTTTAAAACAGGACAGAAATTATGTGTAGTATTGATTATTAATATATTTAATACTCAATAACATATATCAAGATATATAGAATATATTCAAAACAAACAAACAAACAAAATTACAAAACTTATTTTTATTCCCTTTAGCTGTCATTTCAAGGGAGGAATATATTGTTACTTGTTAAATCCAAATTTTATGACCATAGAGGCTTGCAGCTTTTTTTTTTTTTTTTTTACCTGAGAAGCTGCTGTTGCCCCTTTAAGAGCTGCCTGCTTACACAGAAGCCTTAAACATTTCTCAAAACCTGCTTTAATCCATTTCAGCAGTAGCATCAATCTTAAGGTTGGGTACTATAGGGGCTGGCATCCCATATATAATCTCAAAGGGAATTAAACCTAGCTGGTAAGGGGAATTCCTAACCCTATAAAGGGAAATGGACAGTAGCATCACCCAGTCAGTGCCAGTTTCCAAGGTCAATTTTGTTAAGGTCTCTTTTAATGTTGTGTTCATCCTTTCTACCTGTCCTGAACTTTGGGACCTATATGCGCAATGCAATCTCCAATCTGCCCCAATAAACTTAGCTACATTCTGACTTACCTTGGACACAAATGCTGTCCTATTCTTTCCTGTTTCTGTAAATCTTGGCCAAATTAGTGGGCTGCCTTGTGATTGCCTTGAGACTTGCCAACAGAGCCTGATAGTAGACTAGGAGACGTTTCCTACCTGTAGTCGTGTTGTAGTCCCAATTGGGCCTCTTATAGGGAAAGTAATCATCAATATGGGATTTGTAGTTGGAACTCCTGTAGAGTCTGGGACATTTTTTGTGCACCTCTGAAATAATACATCCCCACTCCTCTTGGTAAACAAGACCTGTAAAAGCTGCTGGCAATCCTCCCGGGTGGGCTGGTGGGTAAAAAGCAGAGAACTTGGCATTCTGAGTTCTACAGTTAAACCTGTGATGTGGAAAAAGGCCAGTAATGATGAGATTGATTGCTATTAGCATCTGGAGGGCCCCGTGTCCTATAAGGGAAGGACTGTAGAATCTGCCTCTGGTTCCCCAGAGGAGCAGCTGCATGGAGGCTTTGGGTTTTTGGTGCTGGGACAGACAATGGTTCCAACCTGGACAAAGGAATAGGAGTTGGTTGAGGAGTGGGAGGAGGAGGAGGTGGAAAAATTATTTCCATGGGAGTCCCATTCTGTAAAACAGATTAAGGGATAGTCTATGGAGCGAGGGCAGTGGCCTCTGGTTTCAGAGACCCTTTGGAAGGAGGACTGTTAGTGGGGGTCAGAAAAGGCTTAATCTATAGAGGTAGATGAATAACCAGATTCTTCCAAACTACAATATGGTGCACTTGGTCTGGGTGCCCACATGCTTTCTGAAAGATTCTATTTCCCATCGCAAGGCCAGTGGGAAGGTGGAAAGTTCCAACTAGCTCACATTTTAGGTAAGCCATTCTAAGCTGCAAAAAAAGTCATTTTTTTTTTTCTTTTCTCACATCAATTGAAAGACATGAGCTCTAGAATTCAGGAGAATGCAAAAGAATTAAGGAAAACAATTTCAACAAATAGTAAATCACTCATACACAAAAAAGAACTGGCTGTCTCAGACAAAAATGAAACCAAAGGCAACAACTTACAGCCTATACCCAAGCTAACATTACAGGACAAAACTGAAATAATAGAAACAAAAACAGCTGCAGTTTTAAATAAAAGTAAAATCAAGCACTCTCAAGTAGATACAGAACCACAAACAATTAATCACAAAAATTAAACAGTAACTCCAGGCACAACATCAAGGGGAAAAAAAAGCAATTAATCACACACAGAAACCAAGTAACACTGAAAACCTGGACTTCTTTGCCACAGAAGTTCCAGAAAACCGATCCTCATTCCAGTTCCCCTATCCCAGGAGTTCCGAGGAGGTAAAGACAGATCCTCACTCCAGTACCCCTATCCCAGGGGTTCCGAGGAGGCAAAAACAGACAAAACCTGGACTTCTCTGCCACAGAAGTTCCAGGAAACTGATCCTCACTCCGGAGGCAGAAACAGATCCTCACTCCAGTCCCCCTCTTCCAGGGGTCCCGAGGAGGCAGAAATTCCAGGGCAACAAAACGTGTTTTGAAGCTCCCACAGCCTAGGCCCCGACACATCTGTCATACCTAAACTGGCTGCTCTTGTAAGCACCTCAAGGCTTTTCAGGAAAAGAAACAAAGAATAAAGGCAAACAACCATTTAAAGCAGATGGACAACATAGAAAACATTTACCCACGTGATTAAGCTCTTTGGGCCAGGAGTCCTAGAGGTCTTGAGGCATCCCTGATGGACGAGCCCCCAAATGTTATGCCAGGTTTACGGGACCCTCAGAGACCACCAGGAGATGACTGGATGCAACTGCAAGAGAGCTTTATTATGAGAGCGATTGAACTGGGGACTGAAGTCTCACTGGCACAGCAGTAGAGAAGTGAGACCCCGAGTTCTGAGTGAACAGAATTTTTAAAGGGAAAGCCTGTGAGCAGGGGATTTCCATGGCAGCAAGCAGGGGGGGGCACAAGCCTTGGTGTTACAGAATTGGGTGAAGTTTAGCAGGGCAGGGTGACCTTTTCTGAGGCACACAATCACAATGGCTATGGCATATAATCACAATGGCTATTTTTCTAAACCATATCTGAAACATTGGGGAGAATTTTCCCACCCGATTCTCAACCGATTCCCATTGATTATTGCCAGGTAAATTGTTTCTATTTTTTATGAAGCATTTATTCTGTTATATTTACTGGAGGCTGTTGCTAGGAGAGTTAACTTTGTTTTCTACCAGGTGTACATTCTGTGATATTTCCTGGTACCTGAATTCAGTTCCCAGTCAAGATCTTCATTTCAAAATGGAGTTATATTCAGGCTATCTTAAGCTCTTCAGTTACTTTTTGGCTTTGACTGAAGTTTGGCTGACAGACTTCCCAACTATGAGGTAGAGATGAATGCACTGGACACTGAGTGTGTAACATAAATTACCTATATCTTGGAAAAGGTGCCCTGGGAGAGTGGAAGATTGAATTTTAAAACATTTCCAAGATGAGGGTGTTGCAAGATATTTGATACCAGTGTGATCCCTTAGATTGTGAACTGTAAAAACCTGTGCTTTGTTTGGTATGGTTGAACCCTAACACAAACCTTAATTCCAAGGACTGTCTGTTTATTCTAAACAGGTGATTATGATATGATTCTGTCAGCCCTGGAACATACCTTTAATTCAAAAGCTCTCTGTGCACAGGATAAAATAATGTTAACCCTAGGTCAAGAGGCAAAGCAAGAAACCAGCTGACAGGGATTAAAGAGTAAGTGGAACTTTCAGCTGAAATGTATTTAAGACAGAGTGTAAAAGTGGAAGGAGTTTTAGCTTGGTAGATTTTGGGCTTTTTGAGCTTTGAGCTAGAAAGCCTTTGGCCTTGGGTTCCTTTGGCCTATACCCCCTGAGCTGTCATCTTAACTGGTGAGATTTGGGGGCTTTTTCCTCTTGGAGGTGAGGTGAGTAGCAGGGTCAGATGGGTGCTTTCTCTGCCTCTCTGCACTAGCAAGTTTTAAAATCGAATAATTGGGACTTTCATTCTTTTATAACAACACTAGGGTTCTGTTTGCCCATAGGGTTTAGGGTAAAGCTAGAATGCCTCTGCTATCTGCATCATTTGATCTTTGATCCACTGGTAGAGGAGCTACTATTGTCCTGAGACTCAGCTCTATTGTTCAAGTTAATGAGGGACTCTGGGCAGGCCTAGCAGTCAGGAGCAACAGTGGGAGGTAGTTTATGGGTTTGTTCTGGGATTTTCCTCTGATGTAGCTGTAAAGGTCTGTGAGTGAGACCAGAGGCCATGTCATGCTGAGTTTGGCTCCATTGTCCACAGGCCAGGAGGAGCAGGCTGCTGAGCTATTATGGGCTGATCTGCTTTGAACGAGATGGACTGTGGTTCAGACTGTGGTTCAGGCTGTGGTTCTGTTGGTCTCCATGTTGTGATCTTGGCAGAGACCCTTGGCCTCCAACCTGTCCTGAGTGTTGATTGTGCAGAGAAGTTCGGACTTTGTGGCCTGGGCCGTAGAAAGTTGTGGTGCTTATAATATCACTATCTAGTGTGCACACACAGGCATTGGTTTTGCAGTGGACAGATTGGAAAACTGAAGGTCTCATTTCTAGAAATGATGAATGTTGTATTCCGCACGTGGTTTTGTGTAACAAATTTTACAAATAGTTTTGAAGCTGGAAGAAAAAAGTTGGTGGTGATCATCCTTTAGCAATAATTGATTATTTGTTTTTGATTTTTTTTACCTTGCATCTACCACCAGGCACAATGGCATGCATTAGAGAAATTCAATTCCAGGGTATAAAATGAATTTCTGAGATGCAGAATTTTGTCAGGGGTGCCTGGTTTTAAATAATTGGATAGGGAAGATTCTACATCTTGTGACATAATTCATGCAGCAGGAAACAGATACTAAATTATTCTCCAACATTTTTTTTGTGTGTGTGAGTGTCGGCAAGGACTGGGCTCTGCCTGAATCCACAAGGGGACATGAGGGACTGCAAGCCATAGCCCAGCTTCTGATCACCTCCATTTTCCAAGAGACTTCCAGAGCAAAAGGACTCTCTGTAAAGGAGGTTAGTAGTAGCTGGAAGATCAGAAATATAACAGTTTAGGGTGTCACTTTGTGTTTGCTTGTAGCAGTTGTGAAATATGTGTTTATTTAATTTGTATTAATTAGAAAATCAAAGGTATCTCTGGTCCAGTGCACATTTTTCATGCTAGAGTTTCCTTAGTTCTTTTCATGTAAACTTGGCTATATTTTTGGCTTATGTTTTTGGCTTTTTTTCTCAACTCCTCATTCTTTCACAAACACTGTACACATTATTGATTATTGAACTTTGTGTTAAGTACAGAAGTCACGCCATGCAAGATTATGAGATTTGTGACAATAGAATCATCCCTTATTTTTCTGTTTTCCTCTGTTTCTTACCAGGTGGCTTTTCTGATATGAGATAGAGATTTTGGATTGTTCTTTAGCAATCACATAAAGGCAATTTGCACTTATGTCTGTAGAAGGCAGAAGAGACAACATGAAGGTGAGTAATACCATTTGGCCAGTTTATTCCTTCGCTTTTGACATTTTCTTTTGGTGATCTGTCATTTTCTTCAGAAGTTTCATGTGTCCAGTGGTCTCCATATTCTTTAGTTGGATGATTTTATTCTCCTGAAAAGATTAAATCAAAACCCTGCCCCATCCCTAATTCTGGGGTGAGGGTTGTGCCTTTTTAGGGATGTTATATCTTTTATATGGCAAAATGGTTTTTTGGAAATAGAAAAAGTATAATATCTCAATTAAAGTTAAAAAAATCTTTGAAAGTTTACAAATATACCTTAAAGTGCATTTATTCTAGATAATAAAGGGCATTCGCTTTGATTTTCAGCCTGCCTTTTACAAGCAGCTTTTAAATAAAATCACTGTAAATCCTATGTGCCTGCCTCTGCCCCCCGGGTAGTATGTAAAAGGCATGTGGCTCCCAAATGCTGGGATTAGGGCTATGAACCACCAACACCCTGCCATTGTAACTCCTGAATTTAGAAAACAACTAATTGATAGAGAACTGCTTGTCTCTGCTGGGATTAAATGCATGGTCTATCACCACGCTGCTCAAATTTCTTATTCACTCCAAGTTATTCCATCTCAAACAAGTTTATACCTTTGAATTTACTTCAAACATTTTAAACCTCTTAACTGTTTTTAATATGAAACAACAAATGTATCTTTCTTTTATTTAAGAAGAAAACTTTAGCCTTTATTAACTTAGTTTGGACTGAATGACCACACTGTCTGATGAACAGTTACCTCTGCTTATTCAGGAGATCTCTACTATTCAAATCTAATCATGATCAATTTTGATAGGATCCACCTTTCTTTTCCTGTGGAAACATTCGGTTTTACCAGTGAAGACACAGTTCAGTAGTTTCTCACTGTCTACTCCTTTTAGTTATGTTTACTTCTTTTTGTTCTAGAGTATTTAGGAATGCTGTTAAGTTGCTACTAAGAGATATTTCTGATTATTTTTTCTGAATGTACTTAGTGCTATGAACTGTCTTCTGGTCAACAATTCCGTTGTGTACTATGAGTTTTGATATGTTGTGTATTCATTTCATTGACTTCTAGAAATTCTTTAATTTATTTCTTTATTTCAGTTTTGATCCATTTTTTATTCAATAGAGTGTTGTTCAATTTTTATGAGTTTGTAAGCTTTCTATTGATTTTGTTATTGGTGATGTGCTGCTTTAAACCTTAGTGGTCTGATAGGATGCAGGTTATTACAAGTTTCTCATATCTTTTGAGACTTCCACTGTTCAAGTATATAATCAATTTTGGAGAATAATATATGAGTTGCTGAGAAGAGGGAACAATCTTTTGTGCTTAGGTGGATGTTCTGTAAACATCATTTGGGTAGTGATTTGATGTTAGTTATCTGGAGCATTTCTCTGTTCAGTTTGGTCAGGAGGACCTGTCCATTGGTGAGAGTGATATATTGAAGTCTTCCCCTATCAATTTATGAGGGCCAGGATGTGATACAATCTGCAGGAGGGTTTCTTTTATAACTTTCGTTTTCTTATGTTTGGAGCATAAATGTTAAGTATTGAAATGTTATATTGCTGGATGTTTTTTTTTAATATGTCAATCCTTTTCCGTCTTTTGATTAATTATTTTTTGAAGTCTGTTTTGTTAGATATTACAATTGTCATATGAGCTTGATACTCTAGTCCATTTATTTGGAATAACTTTTCCAACCCTTTACCTTGAGATAATGTCTATCTTGATGTGAAGCTGTGTTTGATGTATTTAGAAGAAGGGTGGATTCTGTTTTATCATCCGTTTTGTGAGCCTGTGTCTTTTTATTGGTGAATTTGGGTCAATGGTATTAAGAGAGATCATTGAACAGTGATTGTTATTTTTGTTGTGGTTGTGGTTTTAGCACCTTGAGTGGGGCTGTATTTATAGATACATATTATTTAAAATTGACTTTTTATGGAACATCTTATTTTCCCCATTTGGTGATTGAAAGTTTCTGGGCATAGTTAGTAATTTGTACTGGCTTCTGCAGTTTTTTAGAGTCAGAAGCACTCTGTCTAAGCCATTCAACTTCTAGCATTTTTACTGAGAATAGAGGATTAATTCCAATAGATCTGCCTTTTTTGATTTTTAGTTGGTTTTGTTTGTTTTGGTTTGTATGATTGGTTGGATAGTTTGGTTTGTTTGTTTGTTTTCAGTTGCAGCCTTTCATATTCTTTCTTCGTTCTGTATATTTAGAGTTTTGATTATTCTCTGTGAAGAGGACTTTCTTTTCTGGTCCACTGTCTTTGGTATTTTGTATGCTTCTTGTGCCTTGATAGACATCTTCCTCTTTAGGTTAAGAAATTTTTCTTGTATGATTTTGTTGAAAATATCTTCTGGACCTTTGATCTCATCTTTCTTCTTCTAATCTGATTATTAGCATGTTGTGTTGTCATAATGTCCCAGAGTTCCTGGATGTTTCCTGAATATTTGTATGTAGACCAGGCTGGTTTTGAACTTACAGCTCTAACTCCAGTTGAGTGTTGGGCTTAAATCTAGGCCAACATGCCTGGCATCAACATCACCATCATTGGCTGCTGAGCACGGAATATAGAGTTTTAGGTATTTATTTTGTTTTGTTTTATATATGTAAGCATAGGTTACTGTGATCTTCATCAACATCTTGCATTTGAAATTTGGAAGGGAGTATATTTAATTTCTTAGGATGCCATTTATTCATGACACTAACACTATCTGAGCTTTCTGAGTCATTGAATTGTAGGTGTGTGACACTCTTCTTACCTGTTGTATTTTTTTATTTTATTTGTTTGTTTTATTCACATTCAATTTATTTTTAATTTAAATTTGTTTTTGTTATTTATTCTCTGACATGAACTCGAGTCTTTGATTACCTCCTCCTGAGTGTTGCAGTCTTGCAATGCCACAGAGGAAGATGATGCAGCCATCCTTGATGAGACCTGATAAGCTAGAAGGGAAGGAATTCCTCCTCAATTAGGAGACTAGAGAAAGGGCATAGGGGCAGAAGGAGGAAGGTGGATGGGACTAGGTGGAGATGAGGAAGGGGGCTATGGCAAGGACACAAAGTGAACACATTGTAATAAATAAATAAATAAAATTAAAAAATGATTTATTCATCTAACATCCCAATTGTAATCCTCTCCCTTGTCTTTTCCTAGTCTCACCCTCCATTCTTCTTTCCCCTTTATTCCATTTCCTATATCTCAGATACAGGGAGCCCTCCTCTCCTACCATCTGAACCCAGCCTATCAAGTCTCACTAGGACTGCCTGCATCCTCTTCCTCTGTGGCGTAGCAATGCCCCCTCCACCAAGGGGAAATGATCAAATAGCAGACAACAGAGTCCTTGTCAAAGCCAGCACCTTCTCCCCTTACTATGGATCGAACATGGAGACTGAGCTACCTATCAGCTACATCTGAGCAGCGGTCTGGGTCCTCTTCATGAATAGTCTTTGGTGGGTGCATCAATCTCTCCAAGTCCCCATGGGCCCAGATTTGTTGTCCTTATTGGTCTTGTTATGGAGGTCCTGCCAGCTCTGAGTCTTTCTATCCCCCCACTCTTTCCTATGATTCCCTGTGCTCTACCCAAAGTTTGGCTGTGAGTCTTAGCATCTGCTTTGATCCCCTGCTGGGTAGAGCCTTTCAGAGGACATGTATGTTAGGCTCTCATCCTGTTCCCTTTCCACAGTCACTTCTGATGTTGATTCTATTTGCCCTTTTGAATAGGAATTGACCATCCTCCATAGGGTCTGCTTTTTATTTAGCTCCTTTATGCCTGTGGATTGTAGTATGTTTATCCTGTATTATGGCTATTATCCACTTACCATGCATGTCTTTCTGGTTTTGGAATAACTCACTTAGGATGATCATTTCCAGTTCCGTCCACTTGCCTGAAAATTTCATGGTTTCCTTTTTTTTAAAAAAAAATACCTGAGTAGCATTCCATTGTGTAAATGTACCACAATTTCTGTAAAGCAATTGTTCAGTTGAGAGACATGTAGGTTGTTTCCTGATTCTGGCTATTATGTATATAGATGCTATGAACGTAGTTGAGCAAATATCTTTGTTGAATGGTAGAGCATCTTTTTGATATATGCCCAGGAATGGTATAGCAGGGTCTTGAAGTAACACTATTTTCAATTGTCTGAGAAAGAATCAGATTGATTTCTAAAGTGGTTGTATAAGTTTGCACACCCACCAGCAATGGAGGAGTGTTCCTCTTCACATTCTCACTAGCACGTGCTGTCACTTCAGGTTTTGCTCTTAGCCATGATGGGTTTAAGATGGAATGTAAGAGTAGTTTTGATTTGCAATTCCATGATGATTATTTATATTTAGCATTTATTTAAATGTTTTTCCACCATTTGATATTCCTCTGTGGAGAATTCTCTGTTTAGTTCTGTACCCCAGTTTGAAAGTGATTATTTGGTTTGTTGGAGTTTAATTTATAGATCTCTTTATATATTTTGTTTGTTATTTATAGAGCTATTTATAGAGCTTTCTGTTGTTTGTAGGGTTGGAGAAGGTCTTTCTCAGGCTGTAGGCTGTTATTTTGTTCTATTCACAAAGTTCTTTGCTTCATAGAATCTTTTCATTTCATGAGATCCTATTTATTAATTATTGATTTTAGAGCCAGTGCTCTTGGTATTCTGCTTAGGAAGTTATCTTCTTGCCAATGAGATCAATGCTCTTTCCCACTTTTTCTTCTAACAGATTTAGCGTATCTGGTTTTATGTTGGAAGTCTTTGATCAACTTGAACTTTAGTTTACTGCAGGGTGATAAATACGGATGTATTTTTATTTTTCCACATGTGGACTTCCAGTTGGACCAGCCCCATTTGTTGAAGATGCTGTCCTTTTTCCATTGCATGGTTTTGGATTCTTTGACAAAAATCAAATGTCCATCGGTGTGTGGGTTTTTTTATGGGCCTTTACTTTAATTCCATTTATCCACCAGTCAGTTTTTATTCCAGTACCATGCAGTTTTTTTATTACTATTGATTTATAGTAGAGCTTGAGAGCAGGGGTGGTGATACCTACTGAAGATCTGCTATTGTACAGGATTATTTTAGCTATTCTGGGTTTTTTATTTTTTCCATATAAAGCTGAGAATTGTTTTTTCAATGTCCAGGGGGAATTGTGTTGATATTTTGATGGGAATTATCATTGAACCTGTAGAATGTTTTTTTGGAAGATGGCAATTTTGACTATGGTGATCCTACTGATCCATGAGCATGAGAGATATTTTTATCTTCTGGTATCTTTTTCTATTTCTTTCTTCAGAGTCTTGAAGTTGTTGTTGTTTTTTTTTTTTTTTTTTTTTTTTATAAGTTTTTCACTGGCTTGCTGAGGATAACACCAAGATATGTCAGTTTTTTTCCTGCCTATTGTGAAGGGTGTTGTTTTCCTAATTCTTTCTCAGTCCATTTGTCTTTTGCATACAGGTGTGCAACTGATTTTTTTTTTTTTTTTTTTTTTTTTTTTTTTTTTTTAGTTAACTTTATATCCAACCACTTTCAACTGTAGGAGTTCCGTACAGTAGAATTTTTGGGGTCACTTTTGTTACCTGTCATATCATCTGTGAAGAGCCATACTTTGACTTCTTCCTTATCAATATGTATCCCCTTGATCTCCTTTAGTTGTCTTATTGCCCTAGATAGGACTTTGAGTACTGTATTGAAGAGATTTGGAGAGAGTGTGTGGCCTTGTCTTGTCCCCGAGTTCAGTGGAATTGATTTAACTTTCTTTCCATTTAGTTTGATGTTAGCTAGAAGATTGCTGTACATTGTCTTTACTATTTTTAGATCTGTGCCTTTGTCCCCAGTCTCTCCAAGACTTTAAACAAGAATAACTGCTGGATATTATCAAATGCTTTTTGGCTTATAAGGAAATGATCCTGTGCTCTTTTTTTAATTTGTTTATGTGATGGATTAAGATTCCATATATTGAACCATTCCTGCATGCCTGGGATGAAGCCTACCTCGTCATGTTGGATGACATTTTTGGTATGTTCTTGGTTTTGGTTTGCGATTATTTTATTGAGTATTTTTGCATCATTGTTCGTAAAAGAGATTGGTCTGAAGTTCTCTTTCTATTTTGGGGTCTTTGAGGATTTATCAAGGTGACTGCTGTCACAAAAGGAGTTTGATCATGTTGCGTCCATTTCTATTTTGTGGAATAATTTGAAGAATATCGGTTTTCACTCTTCATTGAAGGTCTTGTAGAATTCTGCTCTGAAATCATCTCGCTCTTGGCTTTTTTTTGGTTGGAAGGATTTTGATGGCTGCTTCTATTGTTTTTAGGCAGTATAAGACTATTTAATATCTTTACCTGATTTTGATTCAACTTTGGTAAGTGGAATCTAACAAAAGAATTGTATATTTCATTTAGATTTTTCAAATTTTGTGGCATATAGGCTTTTGACACAAGAGCTAATAGTTCTTTGGATTTTCTCAATGTCTGTTATCTCTCTCTTCCTTTCAGACTGTTGATTTGGATAGTATCGTTCTGCCATTTACTTAGTTTGACTAAGAGTTTGTCTATGTATTTGATTTTCTCAACGAACTAGCTCTTGGTATTGTTGATTCTTTGAATTATTCTCTTTGTTTCTAATTTATTCATTTCAGCCCTGAGTTTGGTTAGTCCTAGTAGTCTACTCCTGTTGGGTGTGTCTGCTACTTTTCTCTAGGGCTTTCAAGTGTGCCATTCAGTTGCTTGTATGAGATGTCTCCAATAGCTTATGAAGGCCTTTAGTGCTATTAAAAGTTCTCTTAGGACTGCTTTAATGCAGTTTGGGTATGAGGTACCTTCATTTTCATTGAATTGTAGGACGTTTTTTTTTATTTCTTCCCTGACCTAGATTTCATTGAGTAGGGAGTTGTTCAGTTCCCACGTTTGTGTAGGCTTTTTGTTATTTCTGTTATTGTTGAGGTCCAACTTTCGTCCATCATAGTCTGATAGGATACAAGATATTATTTCAATATTATTGTATCTGTTGAGACCTGGTTTGTGACCTACTGTATGTTCAGTTTTGGAGAAGGGTCCATGAGGGGCTGAAAGAAGATAGATTCTTTTCTGTTTGGGTTAAAAATCTCTCTAGATATCTGTTAGGTTCATTTGATTCATGACCTCCATTTGTGTCATTATCTCTCAGTGTAAGTCCTTTTCCATTGCTCTGTCCCTTGATGATAGTGACATGTTGACCTTTCCACTATTAATGTATGGTGATTGATATGTTCTTTAAGTTTTATTAATGTTTCTTTTACAAATGTGGGTGTCCTTGTATTTGGGCCATTGTTGCTCAGAATACAGATGTCATCTTGGTGGAATTTTCCTTTGATGAGTATGAAGTATCCTTCCTATTTATTTATTTATTTATTTATTCATTTATTTATATTTAGGAGCAATAACTGATATCAGGCAATATTTTCAAAGTTTGAAAGTCTGTGAAACAGCATAGTTTTTAAAAAAATCTTTCAACATTTTATTGTTTTTGTTTTTTTAAATTTTTATTAACAACAGTTTATTCACTTTGTATCCCCCTGTACCTCCCTCCTTCCTCCCCCCCAATCCTACCCTTCATCTTTTCCCACCCCTGTCCCTTTCCCAGTCCACTGATAAAGGAGGTCCTCCTCCCCTTCAATCTGATCCTACTCTATCAGGTCTCATTAGGAGGAGCTGCATTGTCTTCTGTGTTCTGGCAAGGCCAATTCCCCCTTCAATGGGAGGTGATCAAAGAGCAGGCCTATAAGTTCCTGTCAGAGACAGTCCCTGTCCCCATTACTATGAAGCCCACTTGGATACTGAACTGCCATAGGCTACCTTTTGTGCATGGGTTTCAGGCCATCTCCATGAGTGGTCCTTGGCTGGCGCATCAGTTTCAAAAAGACCCTGTGCTCAGAATTTTTGGAACTGTTACTGTCCTGTGGAGCTCCTGTCCTCTCCAGGTTTACTATCTCCCAGTTCTTCCATAAGATTCCCTGCACTCTGCCCAAAGTTTGGCTATGAGTCTCAGCATCTGCCTTGACACCCTGCAGGGTAGGACCTTTCAAAGGCCCTCTTGGTAGGCTCCTGTCCTGTCCCTGTATTCTCCCTCATCTGATGTCCATCCTCTTTGCCTTTCTGCATGGGGTTTGAACATCTTAGCCAGCATACAACTTCCTGATTAACTTCCTTAGGTGTACAGATTTTAGTATTTTTATCCTATATTTCATATCCTATATCCAGTTATGAGTGAGTATATACCTGAGAGTCTTTCTGCTTCTGGGATACCTCACTCAGGATGATCTTTTCCATTTCCCACCATTTACCTGCAAATTTCATGTTTTCCTTGTTTTTCATTGCTGAGTAATATTCCATCATATAGATATACCACAATTTCTGTATCCATTCCTCAACTGAGGGCCATCTGTGCTGTTTCCAGCTTCTGGCTATTACAAATAAAGCTATTACAAACATAGTTGAGCAGATGTCGTTGTTGTATACTTGAGCGCCTTTTGGATATATGCTTAGGAGTGGTATAGCTGGATCTTGAGGAGGAGCTATTCCTACTTGTCTGAGAAAGTATGCCAGGTTGATTTGTAAAGTGGTTGTATAAGTTTACATTCCCACCAGCAATGAAGGAGGATTCCCCTTTTTCCAAATCCTATCCAGCATGGGTTGTCACTTGAGTTATTTGTCTTAGTCATTTTGACGGGTATAAGGTGAAATCTCAGGGTGGTTTTGATTTGCATTTCCCTGATTACTAAGAATGTTGAACATTTTTTTAAGTGTTTCTCTGCCACTCTATATTCTTCTATTGAGAATTCTCTGTTTAGCTCTGTACCCCATTTTTTTAATTTGGGTTACTTGATTTGTTGGTGTTTAACTTCTTGAAATCTTTATAAATACTGGATATTAACCTTCTGTCAGATATAGGGTTGGTGAAGATCCTTTCCCAATCTGCAGGCAGTCATTTTGTTTTGATAACAGTTTCCTTTGACTCATAGAAGTTTTTGAGTTTCATGAGGTCCCATTTATTGATTGTTGCTCTTAGAGCCTGTACTGTTGAAGATCTGTTCAGGAAGTTGTCTCCTGTTCCAATGAGTTCAAGGCCCTTCCTCACTTTTTCTTCTAACAGGGTTAGTATGTCTGGTTTTATACTGAGGTCTTTGATCCATCTGAACTTTAGTTTTGTGCAGAGTTATAATTATGGATCTATTTGCATTTTCCTACATGTAGACATCCATTTAGACCAGCACATTTTGTTGAAAATGCTATCTTTTTTCCATTGTATGGTTTTGGCATCTTTGTAAAAAATCAGGTGCCCATAAGGGTGTGGGTTTTTTTCCGGGTCTTCTGTTCGATTCCATTGATCCACCATTCTGTTTCTATGCCAGTACAATGCTGTTTTTATAACTGTTGCTCTGTAGTACCGCTTGAGATCAGGGATGGAGATACCTCCAGAAGATCTTTTATTATGGAAGATTGTTTTAGCAATTCTGGGTTTCTTGTTATTTCATATGAAGTTGGGAATTTTTCTTTCAAGGTCTGTAAAGATTTGTGTTGGTAATTTGATGGAATTACATTAAATCTGTAGATTGCATTTGGTAAGAGGACCATTTTTACTATGTTAATCCTGCCAAGCCATGAGCATGAGAGATCTTTCCATCTTCTGATATCTTCTTCTATTTCTTTCTTTAGAGACTTGAAATTTTTTTCATACAAGTCTTTGACTTGCTTGGTTAGGGTCACACCAAGGTACTTTATGTCCTTTTTGACTATTGTGAAGGGTGTTTCTTTCTCAGAACTTTTGTCTTTTGTATACAGGAGGGCTACTTATTTTTTGAGTTGATTTTGTATCCAGCCACATTGCTGAAAGTGTTTGTCAGCTTTAGGGGTTTCCTGGTAGAATTTTGGGGGTGACTCATGTATACTATCATACCATCTGCAAATAGTGATACTTTGACTTCTTCCTTTTCCATTTGTATCACATTGATCTTCTTTAATTGTCTTAGTACTCTAGACAAGGACCTCTAGAACTATGTTGAAGAGATATGGAGGGGGCAGCCAAGCCTTGTCCCTGAATTCAGTGGGATTGCTTTAAGTTTCTCTCCGTTTAGCTTGATGTTGGCTATAGAATTTCTTTATATTGGCTTTACTATGTTTAGGTTTATGCCCTGTATCCCTGATCTCTCCAATACTTTAAACATGAATGGATGCTGGATTTTTTTCAAATGATTTTTCAGCAACTAAGGAGATTATCATGTGTTTATTTTTCTTTCAATTTGTTAATATAGTGGATCATATCAATAGATTTTTGTATATTGAACCACCCCTGCATACCTGGCCTGAAGCCTACTTGGTTGTAGAGGAAGATATCTTTGATGTGTTTTTATATTGGGTTTGCAAACTATTTTGTTGAGTATTTTTGCATCAATGTTCTTAAGATAGATTGGCCTGAAATTGTCTTTATACTGGGGTATCCAGGGCTGCTTGCTCCTGAATAACTGGGTTCTGGAGATGCCATATTGCTTTGTCTTTTGTTGGTTGAGCTTTTACACTGGCCTCTACCCATTGGGATATCTTAGGTGTTGGGTGTTAGTTTCTGGTACTTCCTGGAATCCTGTGGTGGGTCAAATCCCCTTGGCAGGAAGATAATTTTTTTCCCAAAGGAGCTCTCCTCCACTTTTTAGGTATGGTCACTGAATGGCAGGTGTTTTTCAGGAATTGCCACAGCTCACCTCAAGTTTACAGACCTGAGTACTAATTGTGGCCTTTGTTAGTAAAGGGGGCTATTCTCTCACCCAGAGAAGTTCTGGAGACAGCTGCCCAGCTACTGGGTTTCTTGCTGTAAATGTAGTGAGCTGCTGCTATAAACTAAGTGCCCTGTGACTTGGTCAGGTTAGTTAGGGATAACTGGTTGTTCCTTGGAGCAGTATCTGGGGGTTGATCTCAGGAAACCCAGGCTTCTGTAGTTCTCAGTTTGGAGCTCTGTGCTCCAGTACCCAAGTGGTAATCAGTGGCAGGTGAGCACCACTCTCATGTGTACAGCAGGAGGCTAGAGTAGGAGCCTGTGGATAACCAGAAACTTTTCTGGAGCTAGGTGTCCTGAGGTAGGGCCAGATATTTCTCCCACCTTTGGGTTTTCTTTCAATAGGAAGACTCAGTCTGTGGTGTTTGACATAGTGTGTAGAATGCATAGGCACTTGCCAATGATGGCTCCAAGCTGGTGACTGGGAAAGAATCTGAGAACTTTTCCAAGAATGTTCCTGTATATGGTGGATGTAGTGTGTGTGGGGGAGTTGGCTGAGTTCTCTAATCTGGGACCTGCTCTTTCCCTGCCTGTGGGGTTTTCTCCAGACAGGGAAACCCAGCCTCTAGTGTCCTGGGACACACAGTTCTGTGATGGAGAGTAGGGCATGCAGGGCTAGCAGCTGGTGGCGCACTCAGGCCTGACAGCTGTGCACCCACTGGTCTGCAGGACCTTTCCAGGGATAGACTGGGTGACCTGAGGTCAGTCCTGCTTTCTTCTTCCCTGTTTCTTTTCTAGACTGGGGCTCCCAGTCTCTGGTGCCCTGGAGAATATAATTTAGTCTGGAAAAGTTATCAGGACACAAAGGTGTATCCTGCGACCCAGGATATCTTCCAAGTTCTCGCTGAGTGACCTGAGAGTGGACCTGACTGATTCCCACACCGTGGAGTTTTCTCACCTGGGAAAAAGGATCTTTGTTGTTTTAGGGCCCAGAGTTCAGTCTTTTAGTTGCTGTACCAACATTGCTGTCCTACTCCTCAGACCCAATATCCTCCTGACACCGCCATGTTGGATTCCCCCCTTCCTCATCCCTTTCAAATAATTTTGGTTGAAAGTCTATTTTCTTAGATATTAGAATATCTACTCCTGCTTACTTCTCGGGTCCACTTGCTTGAAAACCTTATTCCTGCTGCAACATCCCAGGAACTTTCCCAGAGATTAGCTGGGTGCTCTGAGGTTGGACCCGATTGTTTCCCTCATCATTGGTTTTCTCCTTACATTTGAAACAGAGTCAGTTGGGACCCACAGATCCAACTATTGGACGCCATGCAGTCTCTGCTACCCAGCTTATCAGACACAGTATGCAATCAGCCCAACCATCTGGGATCTATTTTTAATTTTTATTGAATATGAGTATTTTCATTGTATGCATGAATATGCACCTCTTGTGTGCCTAATCCTCCCAGTAGTCTGAATATGTCTTCAGAACTCATGAACTTATAGCAATTGATAGTAGTGGGTCCCAGGTAATCACTGACAATTGAGCCCAATTATTTGAAAGAGCAGCAAGAACTCCTCACTGCTGAGCCATCTGTCCTGTTTTATGTTGCTTATTTATGATCAGCATTTACATTGTTAATATTTTCATCTTTCTATTTTTAGCTGTTTAAACATGCATTCCCTTTTAGTAAGATATCATTGAAGTTACAGTTTATGCTGGGGCAGTGCAGATTTCTGGAGAATAAATATACAACAGGAGTGAATGTATAATTCCTTGTAGAAGCTTCAGGAAAGACCTCTGAGTTCTTTCAATATTTTGTGTTTGTTTGATTGACTTTTAGAGGAGGCTCTGTCTTACCATATAGGTCTGGCTGTCCTAGAACTCTTTGAATAGATAATGCTGACATCCAGTTCAATAAGATACACCTGCGTCTGCCTTCTGAGTGATGGAATTGAAGGCATGACAGAATACACCCAGCTTGTCCACCATTTTTTGTAGTTAGTAACTGTTAATACATTTCTCTGATCTGTACTTAGTATTGTTCATCTGTTAATTTCTCTCTGTGTGTGTCTCTGTCTCTATGTCTCTGTCTCTCTATTTCACACTCTTCTCTCTGTTTATCTTTGTCCACATTAATTGCCATGTCTATTCCAAAGCTATATCCTCTTCAAAAAGTTCAGATATGATACAGTTAAAACTTGTTATTCCATTTTCTTCTAAAATGACTTAATGATAACATTAACACTTCTTTTTTAATAGAAAAGTTTTAATCTTTATTTTTAATCTATAGACTACATTATTTAGTAAGGAGGATATACAAAACAATGATCAAAGAATAATCATGTGTTCTATTCCTTTTCCTTTGTCTGGTCACTCAGAAATATGGTGTTATTGGCTATGATTGTTGTTGCTTGCTACTCACATTATTTTTGTCCATGAATTCACTGTAGTCCACTTTCCCTTCCACAAATATATGAGCCCCCCCTCTTCACATACTGATTCATAGATTGCTGAAGAACCCAACTAATGGCTACTTCATATTCCTGTCTTACAAACTGATGAAACACAGGTTTTTGAAGCACGCCATTTTTTTTTTTCAATCTAACCTTTAGGCTTTTTCATCTCCCCTACTTCACATCACACACAGCACCCAATTGTATAACATTCGCACTTCTGTGTCAGAAAATAAATTGTAGAAGCAGAAGAATTATATGATTATATTGACAATGACGTATAAATTATATTGTTGCCACTGTTTCTGTTGTACAAATGTATGGCATATTTTAGAATTCGGTGACCTTCAATGATGTGCATGTGAAATTCAGCCAAGAAGAGTGGGCCTTGCTGGAACCTTCCCAGAAGCAACTCTACAAAGATGTGATGCTAGAGACCTGTGAAAACCTCACTGCTATAGGTAAGACTGCAATTTTTCTTTCACTTTTAAAATAAACAGACAACTTTTACTTTGTTATTGATCCTCTTCTGTAATTCCAATTGATAATGAGGAGGAATGAGGTAAATAAGTCAGGCATGGATCTAAGGGTCACAGAAGATAGTGATTTAAGTTTTCCCTTAATAATAACATGATATTTCCAATAATATATATTTTCTCGTACTATATTTTAGGCTACAATTGGGATGACCATAATATTGAAGAACATTTTCAAAGTTCTACAAGTAATAAAAGGTAACTTTATGTGCATGTTGATACAGATATAAATCTTAAATTTTAATGTGCCCCTTAAGTCTGGTGTTGTTTGTTTGTTTGTTTGTTTGTTTATTAGCTGCTTTTTATTTTCTGTTTTTGAAATAGATTTTTTTCTGGGTATCTGTGACTTTCTTAGACTTGCTTGTTAGACCAGCCTGACCTCAAAATCACACAGATCTGCCTGCTTCTGCCTCCACAAGTGCTGGGGAATTGAAGGCATGTACCAGCACACATGGCTATGTCCTGGAAGTTTTAAAGAAAAGCAACAGTGTAAAAACCGCACTGCTTTAAATGTACTGATGATCATTAAAATCTCATAATTCCATGTACTTCAATGTCAGGTATCTGATTTGTGTTTACAAAGGCACTCCCCTAAGATAGAAAGAAAATAAAATAATATTGTAACAAAAATACCATTTGAATCATATGGACATTACAGCTACTGACTTGAACTGCCAATCTGTTTAGTCTCATTCTATCTACTCAGATATTGTAAGAGTTGTACACACTGAATTGGTGATCAGTATATGTCCAAAACCTTCTAATAAGCAAAATTACATAGTAGAACCAGTGTTGTGTTACTAATTTTCGTGCAGTAACATTGTAAAGTTTAGTGAAAGGAGCAGCTTATGAGAATCAAGAATATTGTTGTGGAGAAACCTTAATCCCTATATGACATGTCTATGATGAACAAAAACAAACTGTGTTAATTCAATGTGGGAATCTTTATTATTTTTGTAAATTAAACTGGTATATCATATGTCAAAATGATTCTAAGACACATGAGCATAGGGTTATTGAAAGAAGTAGTGTCCCTGTCTTTTTCCAAGAACAATTGATTTGGTAGAAGTCCCCACTGTGAGTAAATTTTCTGAATGTGATAAATGGTTACTGTTAATTGGTTTTGCAACTTCACTGAGAATTCATCAGCAAACTCATATTGCTGAAAATACCCATGAATACTAGGAATTTGGAACTTCTGCTTGTCTTGGCTCACTTTGTAAATGAAGTATCATTCATACAGTACAAAAATTTGTGAATAGGATTGATGTGGTAAAACTCTGAATTCTTACAATACTCTTCATATATAGGAGAAAACCTCATAGAGAAAAATGATGTTATAAAAAGTGATCCACATAACAAAAGCTCTTACCATCACAGGGATCTTCAAAAATACCCATAATGAAGGCGAAATACCGTGAATGTGAATAAAGTGATAAAACTTTAAAATTTGATTCTTCTTTACAATTAGACCAAATTATGAAATTAATTCATATAGATAAATATATTTATTAGTGTACTGAAATGACTGTGGTAAAACTTTCACATGTGCCAATTTTCTTTGCAGGCATGAAAGCAGTCATACTGGAGAGAAACCCTTTAAATGCACTCTATGTGGTAAAGCCTTCCCCTATATCACTGTTCTCCTATGGCATAAAAGAACACACACTGGAGAGAAGCCTTACAAATGTAATCAGTGTGGTAAAGTCTTTGCAAAAAGCAGTCAGCTCATACGGCATAAAAGAACACATACTGGAGAGAAATCTTATGAATGTAACCAGTGTGGTAAAGCCTTTGCACAAAACAGTACGCTCTTAAGCCATAAAAGAACACACACTGGAGAGAAACCTTATGAATGTAATGAGTGTGGTAAAGCCTTTGTACGAAACAGTCATCTCATACAACATAAAAGAACTCACACTGGAGAGAAACCTTATGAATGTCACCAGTGTGGTAAAGCCTTTGCACAAAACAGTGCTCTCTTAAGCCATAAAAGAACACACACTGGAGAGAAAAGTTATGAATGTAACCAGTGTGATAAAGCCTTTGCACGAAACAGTCATCTCATACAACATAAAAAGAACACACACTGGAGAGAAACCTTATGAATGTAATGAGTGTGGTAAAGCCTTTGCACAAAACAGTCATCTCATAAGCCATAAAAAGAACACACACTGAGAGAAACCTTATGAATGTAATGAGTGTGGCAAAGCCTTTGCAGAAAACAGTACTCTCTTAAGACATAAAAAGAACACACACTGAGAGAAACTCCCATGAATGTCACCAGTGTGGTAAAGCCTTTAACAAAACAGTGTTCTCTTAAGCCATAAAAGAACACACACTGGAGAGAAACGTTATGAATGTAACCAGTGCGATAAAGCCTTTGCACGAAACAGTCATCTCATATAACATAAAAGAACACACACTGGAGAGAAACCTTATGAATGTAATGAGTGTGGTAAAGCCTTTGCACAAAACAGTCATCTCATAAGCCATAAAAGAACACACACTGGAGAGAAACCTCATGAATGTAATGAGTGTGGTAAAGCCTTTGCACGCAACAATAATCTCATAAGCCATAAAAGAACACATACTGGAAAGAAACCTTATGAATATACCCAATATGATAAAGCCTTTGCACAGCAGTCTCCGAAAACATGAAAAAACACAGTGGAGAGAAGCCTTGTGAGGGTAATTAGTGTGATAAAGCCTTTGCATTTAACAATCATCTCCTAAGACAACAACACATTCTGGAGGGAAACCATATGAATATAACTATGTGGCGAAGTCTTTGCACATAACATTTCCTTATACATAAAATAACACATACTGGAAAGAAGCTGTCTGACTGTAACCAATGTGAAAAAAACTTTTGGACTTCAGAATCATCTTCACATTCATGAAAGGGATCCTAATGTACAGAAAGCCTATAATGCTTTTAACATGGTGAAAACATTCCACATTTGTATAATCTTCATCATCATGAAAGGATTCATGCTGGAGAGAACACTTATGAATGTGTTAAAATGGTGAGGACTTGCACAAATCTAGAGTCATCATCATCATAAAAGTATCCTCACTGGAGAGGAATTCTGTGAATATAAGCAATGTGGAAAGGCCTTTGTGTACTTTGTTCCACTGAGATCCAACAGAACTGAAAAACTAGCTCAATGGAAATGACCTCCCTTTCTGGAGGGAAAGGGAATAGGGGCAATAGGAAAGGAGGAGGGTAGTTCTGGGGAGAGAAAAGGAGGGGACTACGATTGGAATTTAAAGTAAAAATAAACTTATTTTTTAAAAAGAATACAATGAATGGTGAATATCAATTACATGCAACAGTATTATATAGTAAGGTGTTTAGGGAGCCTTATTGATAATCCTGATTCTCAACATTTACTGTTTTCAATTGGCTCACTTTACACAAGAAATTTTTACTCCATGGATGTATATTTACTCAATGGATGAATATTTAGGAATGGTGAACTAACACCAGCCAGGAAGTTCTCTGAGAGTATCACAACACTGGTAGCCTGTAGAAGTTTCTTTGTGTACACATACCTATTGTTCCAGTGGTACTATTGAAAAAC
Source organism: Meriones psammophilus (assembly GCA_036365155.1). Taxonomy (NCBI): domain Eukaryota; kingdom Metazoa; phylum Chordata; class Mammalia; order Rodentia; family Muridae; genus Meriones; species Meriones psammophilus. Next base: position 291 of record JAEOAE010001231.1, on the reverse strand, counting down.
ATCACAACCCACATTGAATTTTGAGATATGAGGGAGGAGGCTTTCTTTTCTTGTATGACCCTGCTTCTGGCCTAGATGTGTAACCATGTCAAGGGTAAGTTTTTTTCTGCCTGACTTCATCTGGAGAGTGTCTTTAGACATCGACACCACCAATCAAATTTGATAGATGGCCTTTGACACAGATCCCTGATAACTCTCCCCTCCCTTCAAATATAGGATAATTTGGATCTGTGTCCTTCTTCTTATTCATATAATAGGAATGTGCTGTTTAATGCAAATCGGGCATCCTTG
>JAEOAE010001409.1:0-55383 GCA_036365155.1 Meriones psammophilus | reverse complement strand
TACTTATATCCCACTTCCAGCAGAATGACTCAGAGCACTTACAAACGTACTTCCAGCGACTCCAGAGCAATAAAATCCACTTCCAACAAAGTGACTCCAGAGCACTTAAAAACCCGCCTAACGAAAATGACTCAAGAGCACTTTAAAACCCGCTCCAACGAAAGGATACCAGAACACTTAAAAACCCACTTCCAAAGAAAGGACAACAGAACATATAAATACTAGCTTCCAACGAAAATGCAGTTAGAGCACTTAAGAACCTGCTTCCAACGAAAAGGATCCCAGAACACTGAAAAAAGCACAACTAAATGACTCCAGAGCACTTAAAAACCCGCTTTAAAACGAAATCACTCCACAGCAATTAAAAAAATGCTTCCAATGATATTACTCCAGAGCACTTAAAAACCCACTTCCAACTAAAGGATACCAGAACACTTACAAACCTGCTTCAATGAAATGACTCCAGAGCACTTAAAAACCGCTTTCCAATGAAATGACTCCAGAGCACTTAAAACCCGCTCTAACGAAATGACTCTGGAGCACTTAAAACCCGCTCCAATGAAAAATGACTCCAGAGTACTTAAAACCCACTTCCAACTAAATGACTCAGAGCACTTAAAAACGCTTCCAATGAAATGACTCAGAGCACTTAAAAACCCGCCTAAAACGAAAAATGACTCCAAAGCACTCAGAAACCTGCTTCCAAACGAATGACTCCAGAGCACTCAAAAACCTGCTTCAACAAAATGACTCCAGAGCACTTAAAAACCACTTCCAACGAAAAGACTCCAGAGCCCTGAAAAACCACTTCCAACAAAATGATTCAGAGCACTTAAAACCGCTTCCAATGAAATGAACACAGAGCACATAAAAACCTGCTTTGAACTAAATGACCTCAGAGCACATAAAACCCTCTTCCATCGAAAAGACACCAGAGCACTTTTAAAAACCCGCTTCAAAAAAATGACCTCAGAGCACATAAAAATGCACCTTCCAGAAAAATGACTACAGAGCACTCTAAAACCCCTTCCAACAAAATGTCTCCAGAACACTTAAAAACCCACTTCCAAATCAAATGATTCCAGAAAACTCTAAAACCGCTTCAATGAAAGGACTCAGAGCACTTAAAACCGCTTCCAACGAATTTACTCCAGAGCACTTTAAAACCCGCTTCCAAAAAATGACTCAGAGCACTCTAAAACCCGCTTCAACAAAAGGACACAGATCACTTAAAAACCCGCTCCAACGAAATGACCTCAGAGCACATAAAAACCCGCCTAAAAGAAATGACCCCAGAGCAATTAAAAACCGCTTCCAATGAAATGACTCAGAGCACTTAAAACCCTCTTCCAACGAAATGACTCTGGAGCAAAAACCCACTTCCAACGAAAGGATACCAGAACACTTACAAACCTGCTTCCAACAAATGACACCAGAGCACTCAAAACCCCCTTCCAACGAAAATGACTCAAAGCACTCAAAAACCCGCCTAACGAAATGACTCCAGAGCACTCAAAAACCTGCTTCCAACAAAATGACTCAAGAGCACTTAAAAACCACTTCAAACGAAAGACTCAGAGCCCTGAAAAACCCACTTCCAACAAAATGATTCCAGAGCACTTAAAAACCGCTTCCAACGAAATGACCTCAGAGCACATAAAACCCGCTTCCAACTAAAATGACTACAGGGCATTTAAAAACCTGCTTCAACAAAACGACCTAGAGTACTTAAACCCTTCTTCCAACGAATGGACACCAGAATATTTAAAAATCCGCTTCAAAAAAAATTACTCAGGAGCACTTAAAAACCACCTTCCAACGAAATGAATCCAGAGCACGTAAAAACCTGCTTCCAACGAAATGACTCAGAGCACTTAAAATACCGCTTCAACAAAATGTCTCCAGAGCACTCTAAAACCCGGGCTTCAATAGAAATGACTCAGAGCACTTAAAAACCGCTTAACGAAATGACTCCAATGACTCCAAAGAGCACTTAAAAATCCGTTTCAACGAAGGATACTTGAAACACTTAAAAACCAGCCTCCAAAGAAATGAAAAAGAGCTCTTAAAAAACAGAGCACTCAAACCCCTTCCAACGAAATGACTCCTGAGCACTTAAAAACACGCTTTCAACGAAAAGACTCCAGAGCACTTAAAAAGCGCTTCCAACAAAATGAAGGAAAGGAAAATACTTAAAACGCATCAGAACAAACAAAATGACTCAGAGCACTTAAAAACCCGCCTCAAAGAAATGACTCAGAGCACTCTAAAACCCCCTTCCAACGAATGTCTCCAGAACACTTAAAAACCGCTTCCAACGAAATGATTCCAGAAAACACTAAAACCGCCTTCCAACGAAATGACTCCCAGAGCAATGAAAAACCCGCTTCCAAAAAATTTTCTCTAGAGCACTTAAAAACCGTGCTTCCAAAGAAATGACTCAGAGCACTCTAAAACCCCCTTCCAAAAAAAGGACACCAGATCACTTACAAACCCGCTTCCAACGAAATGGCCTCAGAGCACATAAAAACTCGCTTCCAAAGAAATGACCCCAGAGCAATTAAAAACCCGCTTCCAACGAAATGACCTCAGAGCTCATAAAAACCCGCTTCCAACGAAACGACTCCAGAGCACTTAAAAAACCACTTCGAACGAAATGACTCCAGAGCACTGAAAAACCCACTTCCAACAAAATGACTCCAAAGCACTCAAAAACACGCTTCCAACAAAATGACTGAAGAGCACTTAAAAAACCGCTTCCAACGAAATGACTCCAGAGCACTGAAAAGCCACTTCAATGAAATGACCACAGAGCACTGAAAAACCGCTTCCAAAACCCGCTGTAAATGACCCAAAGAGCACTTAAAAACCCACTTCCAACGAAAATACCCCAAAGCACTTAAAAACCCAGCTTCCAACGAAATGACTCAGAGCACTTAAAAAACTTGCTTCCAAAGAAATGACTCCAGAGCACGTAAAAACCTAATACTTCCAACTAAATGACTCAGAGCACTCTTAAAAACCCGCTTCCAAAGAAAGGATACTAGAACACTTAAAAACCTGCCTCCAAAAAAATGACTCAGAGCACTTAAAAACCACTTCCAACAAAATGACTCCAGAGCACTCAAATACCCGATTCCAACGAAATGACTCCAGAGCACTTAAAAACCCGCTTCCAACAAAATGGCCTCAGAGCACATAAAAACCTTCCAAAGAAATGACCCAGAGCACTTAAAAACCCACTTCCAACAAAAATGACTCCAGAGCACTTAAAAACCCAACTTAGAGCACTTAAACAATGCTTCCAATGACTACAGAACCCGCATTTAAAAACCTGCAAGCACAAATTCTCAAAGCACAAAAAACGTTTCCTAAATGACTAAAAAACCACTTCCAATGAAATGGACTCCAGAACACTTAAAACCAAGATATGACTTCAAATGACTCAAGAGAATAAAACCCAGGACTCAAGATGACTTAAAAACCTGCTTCCAACAAAAAGGACTCCAGAACACAAAAAACTGCTTCCAAAGAAATGACTCCAGAGCACTTAAAAACCCGCTTCCAACGAAATGACTCCAGAGCACTTAAAAAGCGCCCAACAAAATGACTCCAGAACACTTAAAACCCACTTGCAACGAAATCACTCAAGAGAAAAAAACGCTTCCAAAACCCAGGGCACTTAAAAACCCACTTCCAACGAAAGGATCCCAGAACACTGAAAACCCACTTGAAATGACAAAATGAAAACCTGCTTCCAGAAATGACTTAAAAAAACACTTAAAAAAGAGCACTTAAAAACCACTTCAATTAAAAACTCCAGAGCCCTGAAAAACCCACTTCCAACAAAATGATTCAGAGAACTTAAAAACCCAACCTGGATAAAAACCAAACACTTAAAAAATGACCCAGAGCACTGAAAAACCCGCTTCCAAACTAAATGACTCCAGAGCACTTAAAAACCCACTTCCAAAAAAGAAAAAGCACCACAGCCATTAAAATGGACCAGAGAATATAAAACCGCCAACTAAATGACTCAGAGGCATAAAACCACCTTCCAACCCCACACTTAAAACCCGCTTAAAAAATGACCCAGAGCCAGAAAACTTAAAACCTCCAGAGCTTCCAACTAATGACTAATGCAGAGCATTTAAAACCTGCTTCCAAAGAAATGAAACCCCAGAGCACTTCAAAAAGGTAAAAAAATGAAATGACTCCAGAATACTTAAAACCCGCTTCAAAAAAAATTACTCAGAGCACTTAAAAACACAACAAAGTGATTCAAACAAAATGAATCCAGAACCCAAGCACTTAAAACCGCCTTAAAACACCCTCGCTTAAAAATGACCCACTTAAAAACAACGAAATGACCCCAGAGCACTCAAAAACCCGCCTGCATGACTCCAGATCACTTAAAAACTTCCAGAAATGACTTAAAAAAAGCAACTTAAATGAACAAATGACCAATCCAGAGCACTTAAAAACCGCTACCAATGAAATGACCTCAGAGCACATAAAAAACCGCTTCCAACAAAATGACTGCAGAGCATTAAAAAACCTGACTTCAGAATTAAAAAACCTGCTTCCAATGAAACGACCTAGAGTACTTAAAACCCTCTTCCAAAGAATGGACACCAGAATATTTAAAAACCCGCTTCAAAAAAAATTACTCAGAGCACTTAAAAACCACCTTCCAAATCTAAATGAATCCAGAGCACATAAAACCCGCTTCCAATGAAATGACTCCAGAGCCCTTAAAATACCGCTCAGAGCACTAAAAACAAATGACTCCAGAGCACTTAAAAACCCGCTCTCTAATACACCCTTCCAAAATGACTCCAGAGCACTTAAAAATCCGCTTCCAACGAATGACTCAGGATACTTGAACACTTAAAAATGACCGCACTTAAAAATCCGCTCGAAATGATTCCAGAGCACGAAAAAACCAGAGCATTTAAAACCAACGAATTTACCTAGAGCACTTAAAAACCCGCTTCCAAAGAAATGACTCAGAGCACTTAAAACCTGCTTCCAACAAAATGATTCCAGAGCACTTAAAACCCGCTTCCAATGAAATGAACCCAAGCACTTAAAAACCCGCCTAACGAAAAACCAGGAGAATACTTAAAAAAACGCCCCGCTCCAAACGAATGACTCACTTAGAGCACTTAAAAACGACTCCAGAGCCAAAGAAATGACCCCAGAGAACTCAAAAACACCGCACTTAAAACCCACTTCCAAATCAGAAATGACTCAGAGCACTTAAAAACCGCCAAACCAAAATGAAAAATTCAGAGCAATGAAAAACAACTTCCAAAAAAATGACTCCAGAGCACTTAAAAAACTCTTCCAATGAAATGACCACAGAGCACTTAAAAAAGCTTTCCGCAAAATGACTCCAACAAAAAAATGACATCAGAGCACATAAAAACCGCTTCCAACGAAATGACCTCAGAGCACATAAAACCCGCTTCAACTAAATGACTACAGAGCATTAAAAACCTGCTTCCAACAAACGACCCTAGAGTACTTAAACCCCTCTTTCAAAGAATGGACACCAGAATATTTAAAAACCCGCCTAAAAAAAAAATTACTCAGTAGACTTAAAAACCGCACTTAAAAATCCACCTTTCAAACGAAATGAATCCAGAGCACATAAAAAAACCTGCATCCAATGAAATGACTCCACCTTAAAATATCGCTTCCAATGAAATGACTCAGAGCACTCTAAAAGCCGCTTATTTAATGAAAAAAATCTCCAGAGCACTTAAAAACAACTTCCAAAAAAATGAACCAGAGAACTTAAAAACCCGCTTCATCCAAAAATGACTCCAGAGCTCTAAAACACCCTTCCAACGAAATGAACTCCAGAACACTTAAAACCCGCTTCCATCGAAATGACTCCAGAGCACTTAAAAACCGCTTCAACAAAATGACTCCATAGCACTTAAAAATCCGCCTCCAAACGAAAAATCCACTTCCAACGAAAGGGTACAGAAGACTTAAAACCAGCTTCCAACGAAATGACTACAGAGCATTTAAAAACCTGCTTCCAACAAAACGACCCTAGAGCACTTAAACAATGCTTCCAACGAATGGACACCAGAACATTTAAAAACCTGCTTCAAACAAAATTACTCAGGAGCATTTAAAAACCCCCTTCCAACGAAATGAATCCACAGCACGTAAAAACCTGCTTCCAATGAAAAGACTCAGAGCACTCTAAAACCCCCTTCCAACGAAATGACTCCAGAGCACTTAAAAACCCGCTTCCATCGAAATGACTCCAGAGCACTTAAAAACCTGCTTCCAAAGAAATGACTCCAGAGCACTTAAAAACCTTCTTCCAAGGAAATGACTCCAGAGCACTTAAAAACCCAATTCCAACGATATGACCCCAGAGCACTTAAAAACCCACTTCCAACGAAAGGACACCAGAACACTTAAAAACCCACTTCCAAATCTAAATGACTCCAGAGTACTTAAAAACCCGCTTCCAACAAAATGACTCCATAGTACTTAAAAATCTGCTTCCAAATCGAAAGGATACCAGAAGACTTAAAACCCGCTTCAAAAAAATGACCTCAGCGAACATAAAAACCGTTTCCAACGAAATGAATCCAGAGTACTTACATCCCCACTTCCAACGAATGACTCCAGAGCAGTTAAAAACCTGCTTCCAAAGAAATGACTCAGAGCACTTAAAACCTTCTTCCAAGGAAATGACTCCAGAGCACTTAAAAACCCACTTCCAACGATATGACCCCAGAGCACTTAAAAACCCACTTCCAACGAAAGGACACCAGAACACTTAAAAACCCACTTCCAACGAAATGACTCCAGAGCACTTAAAAACCCGCTTCCAACAAAATGACTCCATAGCACTTAAAAATCTGCTTCCAACGAAAGGATACCAGAAGACTTAAAAACCCGCTTCCAAAAAATGACCTCAGCGAACATAAAAACCGTTTCAACGAAATGAATCCAGAGTACTTACATCCCCACTTCCAAAGAAATGACTCCAAAGCACTTACAAACAAGCTTCCAACAAAATGACTCCAGAGCAATAAAAATCCACTTCCAACGAAGTGACTCCAGAGCACTTAAAAACCCGCTTCCAACGAAATGACCTCAGAGCACATAAGAACCCGCTTCCAACGAAATGACTCCAGAGCACTTAAAAAACCACTTCGAACGAAATGACTCCAGAGCACTCAAAAACGCACTTCCAACAAAATGATTCCAAAGCACTCAAAAACACGGTTCAAACAAAGTGACTCCAGAGCACTTAAGAAACTGCTTCCAAAGAAATGACTCCAGAGCACTGAAAAAGCCACTTCCAACGAAATGACTCCAGAGCACTTAAAAAACCGCTTCCAATGAAATGACCACAGAGCACTTAAAAAACGGCTTCCAACGAAATGACCTCAGAGCACATAAAAACCTGCTTCCAACTAAATGACTACAGAGCATTATAAAACCTGCTTCCAACGAAACGACCCTAGAGTACTTAAACCCCTCTTCTAAAGAATGGACACCAGAATATTTAAAAACCCACTTCAAAAAAAATTACTCAGTAGCACTTAAAAATCACCTTCCAACGAAATGAATCCAGAGCACGTAAAAACCTTCATCCAAAGAAATGACTCCAGAGCCCTTAAAATACCACTTCCAACGAAATGAATACAGAGCACTCTAAAACCGCTTTGAATGAAATGACTCAGAGCACTTAAAAACCACTTCAAAGAAATGAACCCGAGCACTTAAAAACACGCTGTGAAATGACTCCAGAGCACTTAAAAACCTGCTTCCAAAGAAATGACTCCACAGCACTCTAATACCCGCTTCCAAAGAAATGACTACAGAGCATTTAAAAACCTGCTTCCAACGGAACGACCCTAGAGCACTTAAACAATGCTTCCAACAAATGGACACCAGAACATTTAAAAACCTGCTTCAAACAAAATTACTCAGGAGCACTCTAAAACCCGCTTCCAATGAAATGACTCCAGAGCACTTAAATACCGCTTCCAATGAAAGGACTCCAGAGGAATCTAAAACCCGCTTCCAAAAAAATGACTCCAGAGTACTTAAAAACCCGCTTCCAACGAAATGAATCCAGAGTACTTACATACCCACTTCCAACGAAATGACTCCAGAGCACTTACAAACATGCTTCAAACGAAATGCCTCCAGAGAACTTAAAAATGTTCTTCCAAGGAAATGATTCCAGAGCACTTAAAAACCCAATTCCAACGAAAGGACACCAGAACACTTAAAAACCCACTTCCAAAGAAATGACCTCAGTGCACATAAAAAACCATTTCCAACGAAATGAATCCAGAGTACTTACATCCCCACTTCCAATGAAATGACTCCAGAGCACTTACAAACATGCTTCCAACGAAATGACACCAGAGTAATAAAAATCCACTTCCAGTGTAGTGACTCCAGAGGACTTAAAAACCCACTTCCAAAGAAAGGACACCAGAACACCAAAATACTAGCTTCCAAAGAAATGAAGTTAGAGCACTTAAGAACATGCTTCCAACAAAAGGATCCCAGAACACTGAAAAAGCCACTTACAACAAAATGACTCCAGAGCACTTAAAATACCGATTCCAACGAAATGACTCCAGAGCACTTAAAAAGCCGCTTCCAATGAAATGACTCCAGAGCGCTTAAAAACCCGCTTCCAACGAAATGACTCTGGAGCACTTAAAAACCCACTTCCAACGAAAGGATACCAGAACACTTACAAACCTGCTTCCAATGAAATGACTCCAGAACACTTAAAAAACCGCTTCCAATGAAATGACTCCAGAGCGCTTAAAAACCCGCTTCCAATGAAATGACTCCAGAGCGCTTAAAAACCCGCTTCCAACGAAATGACTCTGGAGCACTTAAAAACCCACTTCCAACGAAAGGATACCAGAACACTTACAAACCTGCTTCCAATGAAATGACTCAGAACACTTAAAAACCGCTTCCAATGAAATGACTCCAGAGCGCTTAAAAACCCGCTTCCAACGAAATGACTCTGGAGCACTTAAAAACCGCTTCCAATGAAATGACCACAGAGCACATGAAGACCCGCTTCCATCGAAATAACCCCAGAGCACTTAAAAACCCGCTTACAACGAAATGACCTCAGAGCACATAAAAACCCGCTTCCAACTAAATAACTACAGAGCATTTAAAAACCTACTTCAAAAATGACTCAGAGCACTAAACGACCCTAGAGTACTTAAACCCCTCTTCCAAGGAATGGACACCAGAATATTTAAAAACCCGCTTCAAAAAAAAATTACTCAGGAGCACTTAAAAACCACCTTCAAACAAAATAACTCCAGAGCACGTAAAAACCCGCTTCCAACGAATTTACTCCAGAGCACTTAAAAACCCGCTTCCAAAGAAATGACTCCAGAGCACTCTAAAACCCGCTTCCAACAAAAGGACACCAGATCACTTGAAAACCCGCTTCCAACGAATTGATTCCAGAGCACTTAAAAACCCACTTCCAATAATATGACCCCAGAGCACTTAAAAACCCACTTCCAACGAAAGGACACCAGAACACTTAAAAACATGCTTCCAACAAAATGACTCCAGAGCACTTAAAAAGCCGCTTCCAAAGAAAGGATACCAGAACACTTAAAAAACCGCTTCCAAAAAAATGACCTCAGCACACATAAAAAACCTTTTCCAACGAAATGACTCCAGAGCACTTAAAATACCGATTCCAACGAAATGACTCCAGAGCACTTAAAAACCCGCTTCCAACGACATGACTCCAGAGCACTTAAAAATCCGCTTCCAACGAAAGGATACTAGAACACTTAAAAACCCGCCTCCAACGACATGACTCCAGAGCTCTTAAAAAACAGCTTCCAAAGAAATGACTCCAGAGAGCTTAAAAAGCCGCTTCCAACGAAATGACTCAAGAGCACTTAAAAACCCGCTTCCAACGAATTTACTCCAGCACACTTAAAAACCCGCTTCCAATGAAATGACTACAGAGCATTTAAAAACCTGCTTCCAATGAAACGACTCTGGAGTACGTAAAACCCTCTTCCAAAGAATGGACACCAGAATATTTAAAAACCCGCTTCAAAAAAAATTACTCAGGAGCGCTTAAAAACCACCTTCCAACGAAATGAATCCAGAGCACGTACAAACCTGCTTCCAATGAAATGACTGCAGAGCCCTTAAATTACCGCTTGCAACGAAATGACTCCAGAGCACTTAAAAATGGGCTTCCAAAGAAAGGACTCCAGAGCACTCTAAAACCCCCTTCCAAAGAAATGACTCCAGATCACTTAAAAACCCGCTTCCAACGAAATGATTCCAGAGAACTCTAAAACCTGCTTCCAACGAAATGACTCCAGGGCACTTAAAAACCCTCTTCCAATGAAATGACCCCAGAGCACTCAAAAACCCACTTCCAACGAAATGACTCCAGAGCACTTAAAAAACCGCTTCCAACGAAATGAATCCAGAGCACTGAAGAAGAAACTTCCAACGAAATGACTCCAGAGCACTTAAAAAACCGCTTCCAATGAAATGACCACAGAGCACTTAAAAACCCGCTTCAAAAATGAATCCAGAGCACTTAAAACCCGCTTCCAAAGAAATCACCTCAGAGCTCATAAAACCCGCTTCCAACGAAATGACTCCAGAGCATTTAAAAACCTGCTTCCAACGAAACGACCTAGAGCACATAAACCTTGCTTCCAAATGAATGGACACCCGAACATTTAAAACCTGCTTCAAACAAAATTACTCAGGAGCACTTAAAAACTGCCTTCCAACGAAATGAATCCACAGCATGTAAAAATCTGCTTCCAACGAAATGACTCCAGAGCACTTAAAATACCGCTTCAAAGAAATGACTCAGAGCACTTAAAACCTTCTTCCAAGGAAATGACTCCAGAGCACTTAAAAAACCACTTCCAACGTAAGGACTCCAGAGCACTCTAAAACACGCTTCCAACGAAATGACTCCAGAGCACTTATAAACCCGCTTCCATCGAAATTACTCCAGAGCACTTAAAAACCTTCTTCCAAGGAAATGACTACAGAGCACTTAAAAAACCACTTCCAACGATATGACCCCAGAGCACTTAAAAACCCACTTCCAACGAAAGGAAACCAGAACACAGAACACTTAAAAAACCGCTTCCAACGAAATTACTCCAGAGCACTTAAAAATCTGCTTCCAACGACAGGATACCAGAACACTTAAAAACCCACTTCCAAAAAAATGACCTCAGCGCACATAAAAACTGTTTCCAATGAAATGAATCCAGAGGACTTACATCCCCACTTCCAACGAAATGACTCCAGAGCACTTACAAACATGCTTCCAACGAAATGACTCCAGAGCACTTAAAAACCCGCTTCCAACCAAATGATTCCAGAGCACTTAAAAAACCGCTTCCAATGAAATGACCACAGAGCACATAAAAACCCGCTTCCAACGAAATGACCTCAGAGCACATAAAAACCAGCTTCCATCGAAATGACCCCAGAGCACTTAAAAAACGGCTTCCAACGAAATGACCTCAGAACACATAAAAACCCGCTTCCAACTAAATGACTACAGAGCATTTAAAAACCTGCTTCCAACGAAACTAACCTAGAGTACTTAAACCCCTCTTCCAAAGAATGGACACCAGAATATTTAAAAACCGGCTTCAAAAAAAATTACTCAGGAGCACTTAAAAACCACCTTCCAACGAAATGAATCCAGAGCACGTAAATACCTTCATCCAATGAAATGACTCCAGAGCCCTTAAAATACCGCTTCCAAAGAAATGACTCCAGAGCACTCTAAAACTGCTTCCAACGAAATGACTCCTGAGCACTTAAAAACCTGCTTCCAACGAAATGACTCCAGAGCACTTAAAAACCCGCTTCCAACGAAATGACTCCAGAGCACTCAAAAATCCGTTTCCAACGAAAGGATACTTGAACACTTAAAAATCTGCCTCCAACGAAATGACTACAGAGCACTTAAAAAACCTCTTCCAACGAAATGGCCTCAGAGCACATAAAACCCCGCTTCCAAAGAAATGACCCCAGAGCACTTATAAACCCGCTTCCAATGAAATGACTACAGAGCATTTAAAAACGTGCTTCCAACGAAATGACCAAAGAAGCACTTAAACAATGCTTCCAACGAATGGACACCAGAACATTTAAAAACCTGCTTCAAACCAAATTACTCAGGAGCACTTAAAAACACCCTTCCAACTAAATGAATCCACAGCACGTAAAAACCCGCTTCCAACGAAATGACTCCAGAGCACTTATAAACCTGCTTCCAATGAAATGACTCCAGAAACACACTTAAAAACACACTTCCAAACAAAAGGACGAAAAGGATACCACTTAGAACACTTAAAACCCCATTTCCAACGAAATGACTCCAGAGCACTTAAAACCCGCTTCCAAAGAAATGACTCCAGAGCACTCTAAAACCCGCTTCCAACAAAAGGACACCAGATCACTTAAAAACCGCTTCCAACGAAATGATTCCAGAGCACTAAAACCCGATTCCAATGAAATGACTCCAGAGCACTTAAAAACCTGCTTCCAACGAAAATGAACCAAGCACTTAAAAAGCGCTCCAACGAAAGGAAAGGAGAATACTTAAAAACGCGCTTGCAAGGAAATGACTCAGAGCACGAAAATGTGCTTCCAAAGAAATGACTCAGAGCACTCTAAAACCCCCTTCTAATGAAATGTCTCCAGAACACTTAAAAACCCGCTTCAAAGAAATGATTCCAGAGCACTCTAAAACCCGCTTCAACGAAATGAATCCAGAGCACTTAAAACCCGCTTCCAAAGAAATGACTCCAGAGCACTCTAAAACCCGCTTCAGCAAAAGGACACAGATCACTTAAAAACCCGCTTCAAATCGAAATGATTCCAGAGCACTTAAAAACCACTTCCAATGAAATGACCACAGAGCACTTGAAAACCCGCTTCCAACGAAATGGCCTCAGAGCACATAAAACCCCGCTTCCAACGAAATGACTCCAGAGAAATTAAAAACCTGCTTCGAACGAAATGACCTCAGAGCACATAAAAAACCACTTCGAATGAAATGACTCCAGAGCACTCAAAAACCCGCTTCCAACGAAATGGCCTCAGAGCACATAAAAACCCTCTTCCAACAAAATTACCCAAGAGCACTTAAAAACCCGCTTCCAAAGAAATGACTCCAGAGCACTTAAAAACCTTCTTCCAAGGAAATGACTCCAATCACTTAAAAACACACTTCCAACGATATGACCCCAGAGCACTTAAAAACCCACTTCCAACGAAAAGGACACCAGAACACTTAAAAACCCACTTCCAACGAAATGACTCCAGAGCACTTAAAAACACACTTCCAACGAAAGGACACCAGAACACTTAAAAATCCACTTCCAACGAAATGACTCCAGAGCACTTAAAAACCCGCTTCCAACAAAATGACTCCATAGCATTTAAAAATCCGCTTCCAACGAAAGGATACCAGAGCACTTAAAAACCCGCTTCCAAAAAAATGACCTCAGCGCACATAAAAAACCGTTTCCAACGAAAAGAATCCAGAGTACTTATATCCCCACTTCCAACGAAATGACTCCAGAGCACTTACAAACATGCTTCCAACGAAATGACTCCAGAGCAATAAAAATCCACTTCCAACAAAGTGACTCCAGAGCACTTAAAAACCCGCTTCCAACGAAATGACTCAAGAGCACTTAAAAACCCGCTTCCAACGAAAGGATACCAGAACACATAAAAACCCACTTCCAAAGAAAGGACAACAGAACATATAAATACTAGCTTCCAACGAAATGCAGTTAGAGCACTTAAGAACCTGCTTCCAACGAAAGGATCCCAGAACACTGAAAAAAAAGCTTACAACGAAATGACTCCAGAGCACTTAAAAACCCGCTTAAAACGAAATCACTCCACAGCAATTAAAAAAAACGCTTCCAATGAAATTACTCCAGAGCACTTAAAAACCCACTTCCAACGAAAGGATACCAGAACACTTACAAACCTGCTTCCAATGAAATGACTCCAGAGCACTTAAAAAACCGCTTCCAATGAAATGACTCCAGAGCACTTAAAAACCTGCTTCCAACGAAATGACTCTGGAGCACTTAAAAACCGCTTCCAATGAAATGACTCCAGAGTACTTAAAAACCCACTTCCAACTAAATGACTCCAGAGCACTTAAAAACCCGCTTCCAATGAAATGACTCCAGAGCACTTAAAAACCCGCTTCCAACGAAATGACTCCAAAGCACTCAGAAACCTGCTTCCAACGAAATGACTCCAGAGCACTCAAAAAGCTGCTTCCAACAAAATGACTCCAGAGCACTTAAAAAACCACTTCCAACGAAAAGACTCCAGAGCCCTGAAAAACCCACTTCCAACAAAATGATTCCAGAGCACTTAAAAAACCGCTTCCAATGAAATGAACACAGAGCACATAAAAACATGCTTTGAACGAAATGACCTCAGAGCACATAAAAACCCTCTTCCATCGAAAAGACACCAGAGCACTTAAAATCCCGCTTCCAACGAAATGACCTCAGAGCACATAAAAACGCGCTTCCAAAGAAATGACTCCAGAGCACTCTAAAACCCCCTTCCAACAAAATGTCTCCAGAACACTTAAAAACCCGCTACCAACAAAATGATTCCAGAAAACTCTAAAACCGCTTCCAATGAAAGGACTCCAGAGCACTTAAAAACCCGCTTCCAACGAATTTACTCCAGAGCACTTAAAAACCCGCTTCAAAAAATGACTCCAGAGCACTCTAAAACCCGCTTCCAACAAAAGGACACAGATCACTTAAAAACCGCTTCCAACTAAATGACCTCAGAGCACATAAAAACCCGCTTCCAAAGAAATGACCCCAGAGCAATTAAAAACCCGCTTCCAATGAAATGACTCCAGAGCACTTAAAAATCCTCTTCAAACGAAATGACTCTGGAGCACTTAAAAACCCACTTCCAACGAAAGGATACCAGAACACGTACAAACCTGCTTCCAACAAAATGACACCAGAGCACTCAAAAACCCCCTTCCAACGAAATGACTCCAAAGCACTCAGAAACCCGCTTCCAACGAAATGACTGCAGAGCACTCAAAAACCTGCTTCCAACAAAATGACTCCAGAGCACTTAAAAAACCACTTCCAACGAAAAGACTCCAGAGCCCTGAAAAACCCACTTCCAACAAAATGATTCCAGAGCACTTAAAAAACCGCTTCCAACGAAATGACCTCAGAGCACATAAAAACCCGCTTCCAACTAAATGACTATAGGGCATTTAAAAACCTGCTTCCAACAAAACGACCCTAGAGTACTTAAACCCTTCTTCCAACGAATGGACACCAGAATATTTAAAAATCCGCTTCAAAAAAAATTACTCAGGAGCACTTAAAAACCACCTTCCAACGAAATGAATCCAGAGCACGTAAAAACCTGCTTCCAACGAAACGACTCCAGAGCCCTTAAAATACCGCTTCCAACGAAATGTCTCCAGAGCACTCTAAAACCCGCTTCAAAAGAAATGACTCCAGAGCACTTAAAAACCCGCTTCCAACGAAATGACTCCAAAGCACTTAAAAATCCGTTTCCAACGAAAGGATACTTGATCACTTAAAAACCAGCCTCCAAAGAAATGACTCCAGAGCTCTTAAAAAACAGCTTCCAACGAAATGACTCCAGAGCACTTAAAAACACGCTTTCAACGAATTTACTCCAGAGCACTTAAACGTGCTTCCAACGAAAGGAAAGGAGAATACTTAAAAACGCTTGCTTGCAAGGAAATGACTCAGAGCACTTAAAAACGCGCTTCCAAAGAAATGACTCAGAGCACTCTAAAACCCCTTCCAACGAAATGTCTCCAGAACACTTAAAAACCCGCTTCCAACGAAATGATTCCAGAAAACACTAAAACCGCTTCCAACGAAAGGACTCCAGAGCAATGAAAAACCCACTTCCAACGAATTTCTCTAGAGCACTTAAAAACCGCATCCAAAGAAATGACTCAGAGCACTCTAAAACCCCTTCAAAAAAAAGGACACAGATCACTTACAAACCCGCTTCCAACGAAATGGACTCAGAGCACATAAAAACTCGCTTCCAAAGAAATGACCCCAGAGCAATTAAAAACCCGCTTCCAACGAAATGACCTCAGAGCTCATAAAAACCCGCTTCCAACGAAACGACTCCAGAGCACTTAAAAAACCACTTCGAACGAAATGACTCCAGAGCACTGAAAAACCCACTTCCAACAAAATGACTCCAAAGCACTCAAAAACACGCTTCCAACAAAATGACTGAAGAGCACTTAAAAAACCGCTTCCAAAGAAATGACTCCAGAGCACTGAAAAAGCCACTTCCAATGAAATGACCACAGAGCACTGAAAAACCCGCTTCCAACGATATGACCCCAGAGCACTTAAAAACCCACTTCCAACGAAAAATACCAGAACACTTAAAAACCCAAGGCCAACGAAAAAGACTCTAGAGCACTTAAAACCTTGCTTCCAAAGAAATGACTCCAGAGCACTTAAAACCCGCTCCAGAACACTTAAAAACCGCTTCACTACTAGAACACTTAATAATCTGCCTTCAATGAAATGACTCCAGAGCACTCAAAAACCACTTCCAACAAAATGACTCCAGAGCACTCAAATACCCAATTCCAACGAAATGACTCCAGAGCACTTAAAAAACTGCTTCCAACAAAATGGCCTCAGAGCACATAAAAACCTGCTTCCAAAGAAATGACCCCAGAGGACTTAGAAACCTGCTTCCGACGAAATGACTACAGAGCATTTAAAAACCTGCTTCCAACGAAACGACCCTAGAGCACTTAAACATTGCTTCCAACGAATGGACACCAGAACATTTAAAAACCTGCTTCAAACCAAATTACTCAGGAGCACTTAAAAAACCTGCTTCCAACAAAATGACTCCAGAGCACGTAAAATACCGCTTCCAATGAAAGGACTCCAGAGCACTCTAAAACCCGCTTCCAACGAAATGACTCCAGAGCACTTAAAAACCCGCTTCCAACGAAATGAATCCAGAGCACTTATAAACCTGCTTCCATCGAAATTACTCCAGAGCACTTAAAAACCCACTTACAACGAAAGGATACCAGAACACTTACAAACCCGCTTCCAATGAAATGAATCCAGAGCACTTAAAAACCCGCTTCCAAAGAAAGGACACCAGAACACTTAAAAACACGCTTCCAACAAAATGACTCCATAGCACTTAAAACCCGCCGCTGAAAAAGATACTAGAACACTTAAAAACCCGCTTCAAAAAAATGACCTCAGTGCACATAAAAAACCGTTTCCAAAGAAATGAATCCAGAGTACTTACATCCCCACTTCCAACGAAATGACTCCAGAGCACTTAAAAACCCGCTTCCAACAAAATGACTCCATAGCACTTAAAATTCCGCTTCCAACGAAAGGATACTAGAACACTTAAAAACCCGCTTCCAAAAAAATGACCTCAGCGCACATAAAAAACCGTTTCCAAAGAAATGAATCCAGAGTACTTACATCCCCACTTCCAACGAAATGACTCCAGAGCACTTACAAACATGCTTCCAACGAAATTCCTGCAGAGCAATAAAAATCCACTTCCAACGAAGTGACTCCAGAGCACTTAAAAACCCGCTTCCAACGAAATGACTCAAGAGCACTTAAAAACCCGCTTCCAACGAAAGGATACCAGAACACTTAAAAACCACTTCCAAAAAAGGACACCAGAACATATAAATACTAGCTTCCAACGAAAATGAAATTAGAGCACTTAAGAACCTGCTTCCAACGAAAGGATCCCAGAACACTGAAAAAACCGCTTACAATGAAATGACTCCAAAGCACTTAAAAACCCGCTTAAAACGAAATCACTCCACAGCAATTAAAAAAACACTTCCAACGAAATTACTCCAGAGCCCTTAAAAACCCACTTCCAACGAAAGGATACCAGAACACTTACAAACCTGCTTCCAATGAAATGAGTCCAGAGCACATAAAAACCCGATTCCAATGAAATGACTCCAGAGTACTTAAAAACCCACTTCCAACTAAATGACTCCAGAGCAATTAAAAACCCGCTTCCAATGAAATGACTACAGAGCACTTAAAAAACCACTTCCAACGAAAAGACTCCAGAGCCCTGAAAAACCAACTTCCAACAAAATGACTCCAGAGCACTTAAAAAACCACTTCCAACGAAAAGACTCCAGAGCCCTGAAAAACCAACTTCCAACAAAATGATTCCAGAGCACTTAAAAAACCGCTTCCAATGAAATGACCACAGAGGACATAAAAACCCGCTTTGAACGAAATGACCTCAGAGCACATAAAAACCCGCTTCCAACTAAATGACTACAGAGCATTTAAAAACTTGCTTCCAAAGAAATGACTCCAGAGCACTCTAAAAACCGCTTTTAACAAAAGGACACCAGATCACTTAAAAACCTGCTTCCAACGAAATGATTCCAGAGCACTAAAAACCCGCTTCCAATGAAATGACTCCAGAGCACTTAAAAACTTGCTTCCAACGAAATGAACTGAGCACGTAAAAACGTGCTTCCAACGAAAGGAAAGGAGAATATTTAAAAAAGCGCTTGCAAGGAAATGACTCCAGAGCACTTAAAAACGTGCTTCCAAAGAAATGACTCCAGAGCCCTCTAAAACCCCCTTCCAACGAAATGTCTCCAGAACACATAAAACCCGCTTCCAACGAAATGATTCCAGAGCACTCTAAAACCCGCTTCCAAGGAAATGACTCCTGAACACTTAAAAACCTGCTTCCAAAGAAATGACTCCAGAGCACTCTAAAACCCGCTTCCAACAAAAGGACACCAGATCACTTAAAAACCCGCTTCCAACGAAATGACTCCAGAGCACTGAAAAAGCCACTTCCAACGAAATGACTCCAGAGCACTTAAAAAACCACTTCTAATGAAATGACCACAGAGCACTTAAAAACCCGCTTCCAACGAAATGACCTCAGAGCTCATAAAAACCCGCTTCCAACGAAACGACTCCAGAGCACTTAAAAAACCACTTCGAACGAAATGACTCCAGAGCACTGAAAAACCCACTTCCAACAAAATGACTCCAAAGCACTCAAAAACACGCTTCCAACAAAATGACTGAAGAGCACTTAAAAAACCGCTTCCAACGAAATGACTCCAGAGCACTGAAAAAGCCACTTCCAACGAAATGACTCTAGAGTACTTAAAAAACCACTTCCAATGAAATGACCACAGAGCACTGAAAAACCCGCTCCCAACGATATGACCCCAGAGCACTTAAAAACCCACTTCCAACGAAAAAATACCAGAACACTTAAAAACCCAAGTCCAAATGAAAAAGACTCAGAGCACTTAAAACCTTGCTTCCAAAGAAATGACTCAGAGCACGTATAAACCTGGTTCCAACGAAAATGACTCCAGAGCACTTAAAAACCCGCTTCCAACGAAAGGATACTAGAACACTTAATAATCTGCCTCCAATGAAATGACTCCAGAGCACTCAAAAACCACTTCCAACAAAATGACTCCAGAGCACTCAAATACCCGATTCCAACAAAATGACTCCAGAGCACTTAAAAAACCACTTCCAACAAAATGGCCTCAGAGCACATAAAAACCCGCTTCCAAAGAAATGACCCCAGAGGACTTAGAAAAGCGCTTCTGAAGAAATGACTACAGAGCATTTAAAAACCTGCTTCCAACGAAACAACCCTAGAGCACTTAAACATTGCTTCCAACGAATGGACACCAGAACATTTAAAAACCTGCTTCAAACCAAATTACTCAGGAGCACTTAAAAAACCCGCTTCCAACAAAATGACTCCAGAGCACGTAAAATACCGCTTCCAATGAAAGGACTCCAGAGCACTCTAAAACCCGCTTCCAACGAAATGACTCCAGAGCACTTAAAAACCCGCTTCCAACGAAATGACTCCAGAGCACTTATAAACCTGCTTCCATCGAAATTACTCCAGAGCACTTAAAAACCCACTTACAACGAAAGGATAGCAGAACACTTAAAAACCCACTTCCAACGAAATGACTCCAGAGCACTTAAAAACGCACTTCCAACAAAATGACTCCATAGCACTTAAAAATCCGCTTCCAACGAAAGGATACTAGAACACTTAAAAACCCGCTTCCAAAAAAATGACCTCAGTGCACATAAAAAACTGTTTCCAAAGAAATGAATCCAGAGTACTTACATCCCCACTTTCAACGAAATGACTCCAGAGCACTTACAAACATGCTTCCAACGAAATGACTCCAGAGCAATAAAAATCCACTTCCAATGAAGTGACTCCAGAGCACTTAAAAACCCGCTTCCAAAGAAATGACTCAAGAGCACTTAAAAACCCGCTTCCAACGAAAGGATACCAGAACACTTAAAAACCCACTTCCAAAGAAAGGACACCAGAACACTTACAAACCTGCTTCCAATGAAATGAGTCCAGAGCACTTAAAAACCCGCTTCCAATGAAATGACTCCAGAGTACTTAAAAACCCACTTCCAACTAAATGACTCCAGAGCACTTAAAAACCCGCTTCCAATGAAATGACTACAGAGCACTTAAAAACCTGCTTCCAACAAAATGACAACAGAGCACTCAAAAACCCCCTTCCAACGAAATGACTCCAGAGCACGCAGAAACCCGCTTACAACGAAATGACTCCAGAGTTCTCAAAAACCTGCTTCCAAAAAAATGACTCCAGAGCACTTAAAAAACCACTTCCAACGAAAAGACTCAAGAGCCCTGAAAAACCAACTTCCAACAAAATGATTCCAGAGCACTTAAAAAACCGCTTCCAATGAAATGACCACAGAGGACATAAAAACCCGCTTTGAACGAAATGACCTCAGAGCACATAAAAACCCGCTTCCAACTAAATGACTACAGAGCATTTAAAAACACGCTTCCAAAGAAATGACTCCAGAGCACTCTAAAAACCGCTTTTAACAAAAGGACACCAGATCACTTAAAAACCTGCTTCCAACGAAATGATTCCAGAGCACTAAAAACCCGCTTCCAATGAAATGACTCCAGAGCACTTAAAAACTTGCTTCCAACGAAATGAACCGAGCACGTAAAAACGTGCTTCCAACGAAAGGAAAGGAGAATATTTAAAAAAGCGCTTGCAAGGAAATGACTCCAGAGCACTTAAAAACGTGCTTCCAATGAAATGACTCCAGAGCCCTCTAAAACCCCCTTCCAACGAAATGTCTCCAGAACACTTAAAAACCGCTGTGAAATGATTCCAGAGCACTCTAAAACCCGCTTCCAAGGAAATGACTCCTGAACACTTAAAAACCTGCTTCCAAAGAAATGACTCCAGAGCACTCTAAAACCCGCTTCCAACAAAAGGACACCAGATCACTTAAAAACCCGCTTCCAACGAAATGACTCCAGAGCACTGAAAAAGCCACTTCCAACGAAATGACTCCAGAGCACTTAAAAAACCACTTCTAATGAAATGACCACAGAGCACTTAAAAACCCGCTTCCAACGAAATGGCCTCAGAGCACATAAAAACCCGCTTCCAACAAAATTACCCCAGAGCACTTAAAAACCCGCTTCCAACGATATGACTCCAGAGCACTTAAAAACCACTTCAAATGAAAGGACATCAGAACACTTAAAAACCGCTTCCAACAAAATGAATTCAAAGCACTTAAAAACCCGCTTCCAACAAAATGACTCCAGAGCACTTAAAAACCGGCTTCCAACGAAAGGATACCAGAACACTTAAAACCCCGCCTAAACGAAATGATTCCAGAAAACTCTAAAACCGCTTCCAACGAAATGACTCCAGAGCAATGAAAAACCCGCTAAAACCGAATTTACTCTAGACTCCAGAGCACTTAAAAACCGCATCAAAGAAATGACTCCAGAGCACTCTAAAACCCCCTTCAAAAAATGACACCAGATCACTTAAAAACCCGCTTCCAACAAATGACTCAGAAATGGCCTCAGAAATGCACATAAAAACTCGCTTCCAAAGAAATGACCCCAGAGCAATTAAAAACCCGCTTCCAACGAAATGACCTCAGAGCTCATAAAAACCCGCTTCCAACGAAATGACTCCAGAGCACTTAAAAACCACTTCCAACGAAATGACTCCAGAGCACTGAAAAACCACTTCCAACAAAATGACTCCAAAGCACTCAAAACACACGCTTCCAACAAAATGACTGAAGAGCACTTAAAAACCGCTTCCAACGAAATGACCCCAGAGCACTGAAAAACCTGCTTCCAACGAAATGACTCCAGAGCACTTAAAAACCACTTCCAATGAAATGACCACAGAGAACTGAAAACCCGCTTCCTTCAACGAAATGACCCCAGAGCACTTAAAACCCACTTCCAAATAAAAATACTAGAACACTTAAAAACCGCTTCAAACGAAAAGACTCAGAGCACTTAAAAACTGTTTCTTGCTTCCAAAGAAATGACTCCAGAGCACTTAAAAACCTGCTTCCAAAACGAAATGACTCCAGAGCACTTAAAAACCCGCTTCAAAGAAAGGATACTAGAACACTTAATAATCTGCCTCAAACGAAATGACTCAGAGCACTTAAAAACCGCTTCCAACAAAATGGCCTCAGAGCACATAAAACCCGCTTCAAAGAAATGACCCCAGAGGACTTAAAAACCCGCTTCCAACAAATGACTACAGAGCATTTAAAAACCTGCTTCCAACGAAATGACCTAGAGCACTTAAACATTGCTTCCAACTAAATGACACCAGAACATTTAAAAACCTGCTTCAAACCAAATTACTCAGGAGAACTTAAAAAACCCTTCAACAAAATGACTCCAGAGCACGTAAAATACCGCTTCCAATGAAATGACTCCAGAGCACTCTAAAACCCGCTTCCAACAAAATGACACCAGATCAAAACTTAAAAAAATGACTTCAGAGCACAAAAAACCACTTCCAATGACTCAGAGCTCTGAAAAACCACTTCCAACAAAATGACTCAGAGCACTTAAAAACCACTTCTAATGAAATGACCACAGAGCACTTAAAAACCCGCTTCCAACGAAATGACCTCAGAGCACATAAAAACCCGCTTCCAACAAAATTACCCCAGAGCACTTAAAAAACCCGCTTCCAACCATATGACCCCAGAGCACTTAAAAACCACTTCAAATGAAAGGACATCAGAACACTTAAAAACCCGCTTCCAAACGAAATGAATTCAAAGCACTTAAAAACCCGCTTCCAACAAAAAATGACTCCAGAGCACTTAAAAACCCGCTTCCAACAAAAGGATACCAATGAATGGACACCAGAACATTTAAAAACCTGCTTCAAACAAAATTACTCAGAAGCACTTAAAAACCCCTTCCAACGAAATGAATCCAGAGCACTCTAAAACCCCCTTCCAACGAAATGACTACAGAGCACTTAAAAAACAGCTTCCAATGAAATGACCCCAGAGAGCTTAAAAACCCTCTTCCAACGAAATGACTCAGAGCACTCTAAAACCCGCTTCAATGAAATGACTCAAGAGTACTTAAAAACCCGCTTCCAAAGAAATGACTCAGAGCACTCAGAAACCACGGTTCCAACAAAATGACTCCAGAGCAATCAAAACCCCAGCTTCCAACGAAATGACTCCAGAGAACTTAAAAACCACTTTCCAAATGAAATGAATCAGAGCACTGAAAAACCCCTTTCCAACGAAATGAATTCAAAGCACTTAAAAACCCGCTTCCAACAAAATGACTCCAGAGCACTTAAAATACCGCTTCCAACGAAAGGATTCCAGAGCACGCTAAAACCCGCTTCCAAGGAAATGATTCCAGAGCACTCTAAAACCCGCTCCAAAGAAATGACTCCGGAGCACTCTAAAACTCGCTTCCAATGAAATGACCCAAGAGTACTTAAAAACCCGCTTCCAAAGAAATGACTCCAGAGCACTCAAAAACACGCTTCTAACAAAATGACTCCAGAGCAATCAAAAACCCTCTTCCAACGAAATGACTCCAGAGAACTTAAAAAACTGAGCACTTAAAAACATGCTTCCAAAGAAATGACCTCAGAGCACATAAAAACCTGCTTCCAAAGAAATGATTTCAGAGAATTTAAAAACCTGCTTCCAACGAAACGACCCTAGAGCACTTAAACCCTGCTTCCAAAGACTGGACACCAGAACATTTAAAAACCTGCTTCAAACAAAATTACTCAGGAGCACTTCCAAACCCCCTTCCAACGAAATGAATCCACAGCACGTAAAACCCGCTTCCAACAAAATGACTCCAGAGCACTTAAAATACCGCTTCCAAAGAAATGACTCCAGAGCACTCTAAAACCCGCTTCCAACGAAATGACTCCAGAGCACTTAAAAACCCTCTTCCAACGAAATGACTCCCGAGCACTCTAAAACCCGCTTCAACAAAAAAGTACACCAGATAACTTAAAAATCCGCTTCCAACGAAATGATTCCAGAGCACTGAAAACCCGCTTTCAATGATATAACTCCAGAGCACTTAAAAACCTTCTTCCAAGGAAATTACTCCAGAGCACTTAAAAACAAACTTCCAATAATATGACCCCAGAGGACTTAAAAACCCACTTCCAATGAAAGGACACCAGAACACTTAGAAACCTGCTTCCAACGAAATGACTCCAGAGCACTTACAAACCCGCTTCCAACGAAATGACTCCAGAGCACTTAAAAACCCGCTTCCAACAAAATGATACCAGAACATTTAAAAACCCACTTCCAACGAAAGGACACCAGAACACATAAATACTAGCTTCCATCGAAATGACTTTAGAGCACTTAACAACCCGCAAAAAGGAAAGCATCCCAGAACACTTAAAAACCCGCTTACAACTAAATTACTCCAGAGCACTTAAAAACCCACTTCCAACGAAAGGATACCAGAACACTTACAAACCCGCTTCCAATGAAATGAATCCAGAGCACTTAAAAACCCGCTTCCAAAGAAAGGACACAGAGAACACTTAAAAACCCGCATCCAACAAAATGACTCCAGAGCACTTAAAAACTTGCTTCCAAAGAAATGACTCCAAAAAACTTAAAAACCCGCTTCCAACGAAAGGATACTAGAACACTTAATAATCCGCCTCCAAAGAAATGACTCCAGAGCACTTAAAAACCTGCTTCCAACGAAATGAACCAGAGCACTTAAAAACGCACCTCCAACGAAAGGACAGGAGAATACTTAAAAACGCGCTTCCACGAAATGACTCCAGAGCACTTAAAAACGCGCTTATAAAGAAATGATTCCAGAGCACTCTAAAACCCCCTTCCAACGAAATAACTCCAGAACACTTAAAAACCCACTTCCAACAAAATGACTCCAGAGCACTTAAAAATCCGCTTACAACGAAAGGATACCAGAACACTTAAAAACCCGCTTCCAAAAAAATGACCTCAGGGCTCATAAAAAACCGTTTCCAACGAAATGAATCCAGCATACTTACATCCCCACTTCCAACGAAATGACTCCAGAGCTCTTACAAACATGCTTCCAACGAAATGACTCCAGAGCAATAAAAATCCACTTCCAACAAAGTGACTCCAGAGCACTTAAAAACCCGCTTCCAACGAAATGACTCAAGAGCACTTAAAAACCCGCTTCCATCGAAAGGATACCAGAACACTTAAAAACCCACTTCCAAAGAAAGGATACCAGAACATATAAATACTAGCTTCCTACGAAATGAAGTTAGAGCACTTAAGAGCCTGCTTCCAACGATAGGATCCCAGAACACTGAAAAAACCGCTTACAATGAAATGACTCCAGAGGACTTAAAAACCCGCTTGAAACGAAATCACTCCACAGCAATTAAAAAAACGCTTCCAACGAAATTACTCCAGAGCACTTAAAAACCCTCTTCCAACGAAAGGATACCAGAACACTTACAAACCTGCTTCCAATGAAATGACTCCAGAGTACTTAAAAAAACGCTTCCAATGAAATGGCTCCAGAGCACTTAAATCCCACTTCCAACGAAATGACTCTGGAGCACTTAAAAACTGCTTCCAATGAAATGACTCCAGAGTACTTAAAAACCCACTTCCAACTAAATGACTCCAGAGCACTTAAAAACCCGCTTCCAATGAAATGACTACAGAGCACTTAAAAACCCGCTTCCAACGATATGACCCCAGAGCACTTAAAAAACCACTTCAAATGAAAGGACATCAGAACACTTAAAAACCCGCTTCCAACGAAATGAATTCAAAGCACTTAAAAACCCGCTTCCAACAAAATGACTCCAGAGCACTTAAAAATCCGCTTCCAACGAAAGGATACCAGAACACATAAAAACCCGCTTCCAACGAAATGATTCCAGAAAACTCTAAAACCGCTTCAAACGAAAGGACTCCAGAGGAATGAAAAACCCGCTTCCAACGAATTTACTCTAGAGCACTTAAAAAACCGCATCCAAAGAAATGACTCCAGAGCACTCTAAAACCCCCTTCCAAAAAAAGGACACCAGATCACTTACAAACCCGCTTCCAACGAAATGGCCTCAGAGCACATAAAAACTCGCTTCCAAAGAAATGACCCCAGAGCAATTAAAAACCCGCTTCCAACGAAATGACCTCAGAGCTCATAAAAACCCGCTTCCAACGAAACGACTCCAGAGCACTTAGAAAACCACTTCGAACGAAATGACTCCAGAGCACTGAAAAACCCACTTCCAACAAAATGACTCCAAAGCACTCAAAAACACGCTTCCAACAAAATGACTGAAGAGCACTTAAAAAACCGCTTCCAACGAAATGACTCCAGAGCACTGAAAAAGCCACTTCCAACGAAATGACTCCAGAGCACTTAAAAAACCACTTCCAATGAAATGACCACAGAGCACTGAAAAACCCGCTCCCAACGATATGACCCCAGAGCACTTAAAAACCCATTTCCAACGAAAAGACTCCAGAGCACTTAAAACATTGCTTCCAAAGAAATTACTCCAGAGCACGTATAAACCTGCTTCCAAAGAAATGACTCCAGAGCACTCAAAAACCCCCTTCCAACGAAATGACTCCAGAGCACACAGAAACCCGCTTCCAACGAAATGACTCCAGAGCACTCAAAAACCTGCTTCCAACGAAATGACTCCACAGCACTTAAAAAACCACTTCCAACGAAAAGACTCCAGAGCACTTATAAACCTGCTTCCATCGAAATTACTCCAGAGCACTTAAAAACCCACTTCCAACAAAATGATTCCAGAGCACTTAAAAAACCGCTTCCAATGAAATAACCACAGAGTACATAAAAACCCGCTTCCAACGAAATGACCTCAGAGCACATAAAAATCCGCTTCCAACTAAATGACTACAGAGCATTTAAAAACCTGCTTCCAACAAAACGACCCTAGAGTACTTAAACCCTTCTTCCAACGAATGGACACCAGAATATTTAAAAACCCGCTTCGAAAAAAATTACTCAGGAGCACTTAAAAACCTGCTTCCCACGAAACGACTCCAGAGCCCTTAAAAAACCGCTTCCAACGAAATGACTCCAGAGCACTCTAAAACCCGCTTCCAACGAAATGACACCAGATCACTTAAAAACCCGCTTCCAACGAAATGATTCCAGAGCACTAAAAACCCGCTTCCAAGGAAATGACTCCATAGCACTTAAAAACCTGCTTCCAACGAAATGAACCGAGCACGTAAAAACGTGCTTCCAACGAAAGGAAAGGAGAATATTTAAAAAAGCGCTTGCAAGGAAATGACTCCAGAGCACTTAAAAACGCGCTTCCAAAGAAATGACTCCAGAGCACTCTAAAACCCCCTTCAAACGAAATGTCTCCAGAACACTTAAAAACCAGCTTCCAACGAAATGACTACAGAGCATTTAAAAACCTGCTTCCAACGAAACGACCCTAAAGCACTTCAACCCCCCTTCCAACGAATGGACACCAGAACATTTAAAAACCTGCTTCAAATAAAATTACTCAGGAGCACTTAAAAACTCCCTTCCAACGAAATGAATCCACAGCACGCAAAAACCGCTTCCAACGAAATGACTCCAGAGCACTTAAAATACCGCTTCCAACGAAAGGATTCCAGAGCACTCTAAAACCCGCTTCCAACGAAATGATTCCAGAGCACTCTAAAACCCGCTTCCAAAGAAATGACTCCAGAGCACTCTAAAACCCGCTTCCAAAGAAATGACTCCAGAGCACTCTAAAACCCGCTTCCAATGAAATGACCCAAGAGTACTTAAAACCTGCTTCCAAAGAAATTACTCAGAGCACTCAAAAAACACGCTTCCGACAAAATGTTTCCAGAGCAATCAAAAACCTCTTCCAAAGAAATGACTCAGAGAACTTAAAAACTGCTTCCCACGAAATGAATCAGAGCACTTAAAAAAACTGCTTCCAACGAAATGACCAGAGAGCACTTAAAAAACACGCTTCCAACGAAATGAACTCAGAGCACATAAAACCCACTTCCAAAGAAATGACCTCAGAACACATAAAAACCCGCCTAACAACGAAATGATTCCAGAGCATTTAAAACCTGCTTCCAACGAAACGACCTAGAGCACTTAAACCCTGCTTCCAAAGAATGGACACCAGAACATTTAAAAACTTGCTTCAAACAAAATTACTCAGGAGCACTTCAAAACCCCCTTCCAAGGAAATGAATCCACAGCACGTAAAAACCCGCTTCCAAAGAAATGACTCCAGAGAAATTAAAGAACCGCTTCCAACGAAATGAATCCAGAGCACTGAAAAACCCACTTCCAACGAAATGACTCCAGAGCACTTAAAAAAACCGCTTCCAACAAAATGAACACAGAGCACT
The DNA here is from genome assembly GCA_036365155.1 of Meriones psammophilus. Taxonomy (NCBI): domain Eukaryota; kingdom Metazoa; phylum Chordata; class Mammalia; order Rodentia; family Muridae; genus Meriones; species Meriones psammophilus. Next base: position 26,488 of record JAEOAE010001409.1, on the reverse strand, counting down.
TAAAAACACGCTTCCAACGAAATGACCTCAGAGCACATAAAAAACCGCTTCCAACGAAATGATTCCAGAGCATTTAAAAACCTGCTTCCAAAGAAACGACCCCAGAGCACTTAAACCCTGCTTCCAATGAATGGACACAAGAACATTTAAAAAACTGCTTCAAACAAAATTACTCAGGAGCACTTCAAAACCCCCTTCCAACGAAATGAATCCACAGCACATAAAAACCCACTTCCAAAAAAATGACTCCAGAGCACTTAAAATACCGCTTCCAACGAAATGAGTCCAGAGCCCTCTAAAACCCGCTTCCAACGAAATGACTACAGAGCTCTTAAAAAACAGCTTCCAACGAAATGACTCCCGAGAGATTAAAAAACCTATTCCAACGAAATGACTCCAGAGCACTCTAAAACCCGCTTCCAACAAAATGACTCCGAGCACTTAAAAACCCGCTTACAACGAAAGGATACCAGACCAACTAAAAACCCACTTCCAATGAAAGGACACCAGAACACATAAATACTAGCTTCCAACGAAATGAAGTTAGAGCACTTAAGAACCCGCTTCCAACGAAAGGATCCCAGAATACTGAAAAACCCGCTTAAAACGAAATGAATCCAGAGCACTTAAAAACCCACTTCCAACGAAAGGATACCAGAACACTTACAAACCTGCTTCAAACGACATGACTCCAGAGCACTTAAAAACCCGCTTCCAAAGAAAGGACATCAGAACACTTAAAAACCCGCGTCCAACAAAATGACTCCAGAGCACTTAAAACCTTGCTTCCAAAGAAATGACTCAGAGCACGTAAAAACCGCTTCAAAGAAATGACTCCAAAGCACTTAAAAACCCGCTTCCAATGAAATGATCCCTGAGCACTTAAAAAAGTGCTTCCAAAGAAATGACTACAGGGCACTCTAAAACCCGATTCCAACGAAATGATTCCAGAGCACTCTAAAACCCGCTTCCATCGAAATGACTCCAGAGCACTCTAAAAACCGCTTCCAACGAAATGACCCCAGAGCACTTAAAAACCCGCTTCCAAAGAAATGACCTCAGCGCACATAAAAAACCGTTTCCAAAGAAATGAATCCAGAGTACTTACATCCCCACTTCCAACGAAATGACTCCAGAGCACTTACAAACATGCTTCCAACGAAATTCCTGCAGAGCAATAAAAATCCACTTCCAACGAAGTGACTCCAGAGCACTTAAAAACCCGCTTCCAACGAAATGACTCAAGAGCACTTAAAAACCCGCTTCCAACGAAAGGATACCAGAACACTTAAAAACCCACTTCCAAAGAAAGGACACCAGAACATATAAATACTAGCTTCCAACGAAATGAAATTAGAGCACTTAAGAACCTGCTTCCAACGAAAGGATCCCAGAACACTGAAAAAACCGCTTACAATGAAATGACTCCAAAGCACTTAAAAACCCGCTTAAAACGAAATCACTCCACAGCAATTAAAAAACACTTCCAACGAAATTACTCCAGAGCCCTTAAAAATGACTCAAGAGCACTCTAAAACCCCTGCTTCAATGAAATGACCCAAGAGTACTTAAAAACCTGCTTCAAAAGAAATGACTCCAGAGCACTTAAAACCACGCTTCCAACAAAATGTCTCCAGAGCACTTAAAAACCTCTTCCAATGAAATGACTCAGAGCACTTAAAAACTGCTTCCAACGAAATGAATCAGAGCACTTAAAAACCAACTTCCAACAAATGACTCCAGAGCACTTAAAAACAAACTTCCAATAATATGACCCCAGAGGACTTAAAAACCCACTTCCAACAAAATGGACACAGAACACTTAAAAACCTGCTTCCAATGAAATGACTCAGAGAGCACATAAAAACCCGCTTTGAACAAAATGACTCAGAGCACTTAAAAACCCGCTTCCAACAAAATGACTACAGAACATTTAAAAACCCACTTCCAAAAAAGGACAACAGAACACATAAAAACCGCTTCCAACAAATGACTTTAGAGCACTTAAAACCCCGCTTCAAAGGAAATGATCCCAGAACACTTAAAAACCCGCTTCCAACTAAATGACTCAGAGCACTTAAAACCCACTTCCAACGAAATGACTACCAGAACACTTAAAAAACCGCTTCCAATGAAATGACTCCAGAGCACTTAAAAACCCGCTTCCAAAGAAAGGACACAGAACACTTAAAAACCCGCTTCCAACAAAATGACTCCAGAGCACTTAAAAACTTGCTTCCAAAAAATGACTCCAGAAAACTTAAAAACCCGCTTCCAACGAAATGATCCTAGAACACTTAAAAACCGCCTCCAAAGAAAATGACTCCAGAGCACTTAAAAACCTGCTTCCAACAAAATGACTCCAGAGCACTTAAAAACCCACCTCCAACGAAAGGACACCAGAATACTTAAAAAACCACTTCCAATGAAATGACTCCAGAGCACTTAAAAAACCACAGCTTAAAAAAAATGATTCAGAGCACTCTAAAACCCCTTCCAACGAAATAACTCCAGAACACTTAAAAACCCACTTCAACGAAATGACTCAGAGCACTTAAAAACCCACTTAAACGAAAGGATACCAGAACACTTAAAAACCCGCTTCAAAAAAAATGACCTCAGGGCACTGAAAAAACCGTTTCCAAAGAAATGACTCAGCATACACATCCCCACTTCCAACGAAATGACTCCAGAGCACTTAAAAACATGCTTCCAACGAAATGACTCCAGAGCACTCTAAAACCCCTTCAAAAGAAATGTCTCCAGAACACTTAAAAACCAGCTTCCAATGAAATGACTACAGAGCATTTAAAAACCTGCTTCCAAAGAAATGACCCAAAGCACTTCAAAACCCTTCCAACGAATGGACACCAGAACATTTAAAAACCTGCTTCAAATAAAATTACTCAGGAGCACTTAAAAACCTGCTTCCAAAAATGACTCCAGAGCACTTAAAAACCCGCTTCCAACAAAATGACTCCAGAGCACTTAAAATACCGTTTCCAACAAAATGACTCCAGAGCACTCTAAAACCCGCTTCCAAACAAAATGATTCCAGAGCACTCTAAAACCCGCTTCAAAAAAATGACTCCAGAGCACTTAAAAACCGGCTTCCAAAGAAATGACTCCAGAGCACATAAAAAACCCGCTTCCAATGAAATGACCCAAGAGTACTTAAAAACCTGCTTCCAAAGAAATTACTCAGAGCACTCAAAAACCGCTTCCAACAAAATGTCTCCAGAGCAATCAAAAACCTCTTCCAACGAAATGACTCCAGAGAACTTAAAAACCTGCTTCCAACAAAATGAATCCAGAGCACTTAAAACCTGCTTCCAACGAAATGACCAGAGCACTTAAAAACCCGCTTCCAACGAAATGACCTCAGAGCACATAAAAACCGCTTCCAACGAAATGATTCCAGAGCATTTAAAAACCCGCTTCCAACGAAATGACCCCAGAGCACTTAAAAACCTGCTTCCAATGAATGGACACAAGAACATTTAAAAACCTGCTTCAAACAAAATTACCTCAGAGCACTTAAAAACCCCTTCCAAAGAAATGAATCCAGAGCACATAAAAACCCGCTTTCCAAAAAAATGACTCCAGAGCACTTAAAAACCTCTTCCAACGAAATGACTCCAGAGCACTCTAAAAAACCGCTTCCAAAAATGACTACAGAGCACTTAAAAACAGCTTCCAACGAAATGACTCCAGAGCATTAAAAACCTCTTCCAATGAAATGACTCCAGAGCACTCTAAAACCCGCTTCCAAAGAAATGACTCCAGAACACTCTAAAACCCGCTTCCAACAAATGGACACCAGATCACTTAAAAAACCCGCTTCCAAAGAAAACGATTCAGAGCACTTAAAAACCCATTTCAATAAAATGACCCCAGAGCACTTTAAAACCCACTTCCAAAGAAATGACACCAGAACACTTAAAAACCTGCATCCAACAAAATGACTTCAGAGCACTAAAAACCCCCTTCCAACAAAATGACTCCAGAGCACTTAAAAACCGCTTACAACGAAAGGATACCAGACCAACTAAAAACCCACTTCCAATGAAAGGACACAGAGAACACATAAAAAACCGCTTCCAAAGAAATGAAGTTAGAGCACTTAAAACCCGCTTCCAACAAAATGATCCCAGAATACTGAAAAACCGCTTAAAACCGAAATGACCTCAGAGCACTTAAAAACCCACTCCCAACAAAAGGATACCAGAACACTTAAAACCTGCTTCAAACGAAATGACTCCAGAGCACTTAAAAACCCGCTTCAAAAGAAAGGACATCAGAACACTTAAAAACCCAGCTTCCAACGAAATGACTCAGAGCACTTAAAACCCTGCTTCCAAAGAAATGACTCAGAGCACGTAAAAACCCGCTTCCAAAGAAATGACTCAAAAACACTTAAAACCCGCTTCAATGAAATGATCCCAGAGCACTTAAAAAATTGCTTCCAAAAAATGACTACAGGGCACTCTAAAACCTGCTTTCAACGAAATGATTCAGAGCACTCTAAAACCCGCTTCCAACGAAATGACTCCAGAGCACTCTAAAACCCGCTTCCAAAAAAATGACCCCAGAGCACTTAAAAACCCGCTTCAAAGAAAATGACTCCAGAGCAATCAAAAACCCGCTTCCAAAGAAATGACTCCAGAGAACTTAAAACCCGCTTCCAACAAAATGATTCCAGAGCACTGAAAAACCCACTTGCAACGAAATGACTCAGAGCACTTAAAAACCAAAAATGAAATCACTCCAGAGCAATTAAAAAAAAACTTCCAACTAAATTACTCCAGAGCACTTAAAAACCCACTTCCAACGAAAGGATACCAGAACACTTAAAACCCGCTTCAAATGAAATGACTCCAGAGCACTTAAAAACCCGCTTCCAAAGAAAGGACATCAGAACACTTAAAAACCCGCGTTCAACAAAATGATTCCAGAGCACTTAAAACCTTGCTTCCAACAAAATGACTCCAGAGCACTTAAAAACCCGCTTCCAACAAAAAATGACTCCAGAGCACTTAAAAACCCTTCCAACGAAAGGATACTAGAACACTTAAAAATCTGCCTCCAACGAAATGACTCCAGAGCACTTAAAAACGCCAAAGAAATGACTCAGAGCACTTAAAAACCCCTTCCAACAGGATGACTCCAGAGTAAACAAAAACCCGCTTCCAAAGAAATGACTCTAGAGCACTTAAAAAACACGCTTCCAACAAATGAATCCAGAGCACTTAAAAACCTTGTTTCCAACGAAATGACTCCAGAGCACTTAAAAACCGCTTCCAAAGAAATGACTCCAGAGCACTTAAAAACCCGCTTCCAAATCTAAATGACCCCAGAACATTTAAAAACCTGCTTCCAAACAAAATGACCTCAGAGCACTTAAAAACCCGCTTCCAAAGAAAATGACTCCAGAATATTTAAAAACCTGCTTCCAACGAAATGACCTAGAGCACTTCAAAAACCCGCTTCCAACGAAATGACACCAGAACATTTAAAAACCTGCTTCCAACAAAATTACTCAGAGCACTTAAAAACCCCTTCCAAGGAAATGAATCCACAGCACGTAAAAACCCGCTTCCAACGAAATGACTCCAGAGCACTTAAAATACCGCTTCAACGAAATGACTCCAGAGCACTTAAAACCTGCATCCAAAGAATTTACTCCAGAGCACTTAAAAACCCGCTTCCAACGAAATGACTCCCGAGCACTCTAAAACCCGCTTCCAACAAAAAGGACACCAGATCACTTAAAAACCCGCCTCCAACAAAATGATTCCAGAGCACTAAAAACCCGCTTCAAACAAATGACTCCAGAGCACTTAAAAACCCACTTCCAAAGAAATGACTCCAGAGCACTTAAAACCCGCTCCAACGAAATGACTCCAGAGCACTTAAAAACCCACTTCCAAAAAAATGACCCCAGAGCACTTAAAAACCGCTTCAAACGAAATGACACCAGAACACTTAAAAACCTGCTTCAAACGAAATGACTCCAGAACACTTAAAAACACGCTTCCAACAAAATGACTCAGAGCACTTAAAAACCCGCTTCCAACAAAAATGATACCAGAACACTTAAAAACCGCCTTCCAAAAAATGAACTCAGAGCACATAAAAACCTTTTCCAACGAAATGAATCCAGAGGACTTAAAAACCTCACTTCCAACAAAATGACTCCAGAGCACTTAAAAACCCCTTCAAAGAAATGACTCCAGAGCACTTAAAAACCCGCTTCCAACGAAATGACCCAGAACACTTAAAAACCCGCTTCCAAACTAAATGGATACCAGAGCACTTAAAACCCTGCTTCCAAAGAAATGACACCAGAACACATAAAAACCTGCCTCCAACGAAATGACTCCAGAGCACTTAAAAACCCGCTTCCAACAAAAGCATCCCAGAACACTTAAAACCCGCTTCCAACAAAATGACTCCAGAGCACTTAAAAACCCGCTTCCAACAAAATGAATACCAGAGCACTTAAAAACCCGCTTCCAAAGAAATGACTCCAGAGCACTTAAAAACCGCTTCCAACGAAATGACTCCAGAGCACTTAAAAACCGCTCCAAAGAAAATGACTCCAGAGCACTTAAAAACCCCATTCCAATGAAATGACTCCAGAAGACTTAAAAACCTGCTTCCAAAGAAATGACTCCAGAGCACTTAAAATCAAGCTTCCTACAAAATGACTCCAGAACACTTAAAAACCGCTTTCCAACAAAAGGATACCAGAACACTTAAAAACCCCTTCCAAAAAAATGAACTCAGTGCACATAAAAAACCTTTTCCAACGAAATGAATCCAGAGTACTTAAATCCCCAATCCAATGACTCCAGAGCACTAAAAACCCGCTTCCAAAGAAATGACTCCAGAGCACTTAAAAACCTGCTTCCAAAGAAAGGATACCAGAACACTTAAAAACCCACTTACCAGAAGACTTAAAAACCGCTTCAACAAAAGGACACCAGAAACACACTCCGCTTCCAATGAAATGACTTCAGAGCACATAAAAACCCGCTTAAAAACCAAAGCATCCCAGAACACTTAAATACCTACTTACAAACTAAATGACTCCAGAGCACTTAAAAACCCACTTCCAACAAAATGACTCCAGAACACTTAAAAAACTGCTTCCAATGAAATGACTCCAGAACACTTAAAAACCCCTTCCAAAGAAATGACACCAGAACAAAAACCCACTAAAAAATGACTCAGAACACAAAAACCCTTTCCAAAAAATGATTCAGAGCACTTAAAACCTTGCTTCCAAAGAAATGACTCCAGAAGCACTTAAAAACCTGCTTCCAAATCGAAATGACTCAGAGCACTTAAAAACCCGCTTCCAACGAAATGACTCCAGAGCACTTAAAAACCCGCTCCAACAAAATGACTCAGAGCACTTAAAAACCCGCTTCCAACAAATGAAATGACCCAGAGCACTTAAAAACCGCTTCCAACTAAAGGATACTAGAACACTTAAAAACCCACCTCCAACGAAATGACTGCAGAGCACTTAAAAACAGCTTCCAACAAATGACTCCAGAGCACTTAAAAACCCGCTCCAAAGAAATGACTCCAGAGCACTTAAAAACCCGCTTCCAATGAATTTACTCCAGAGAACTAAAACCCGCACTTGAACGAAATGACTCCAGAGCACTTAAAAACATGCTTCAACAAAATGACTCCAGAGCACTTAAAAACCCGCTTAAAAATCCCTCAAATCTAAATGACTCAGACACTTAAAAACCCACTTCCAATGAAAGGACACCAGAACACTTAAAAACCCGCTTCCAAAGAAATGAAGTTACAGCACTTAAAAACCCGCTTCCAACAAAAGGATCCCAGAACACTGAAAACCCACTTACAAAAAAATGACTCAGAGCACTTAAAACCCGCTTCAAAAAATGAAATCACAGCACTCAAAAGCAATTAAAAAAAAAAAAAACCACCGCTTCCAACGAAATGACTCCAGAGCACTTAAAACCCACTTCCAACAAAATGACTCAGAACACTTAAAAACCTGCTTCAAAAGAAATGACTCCAGAGCACTTAAAAACCAGCTTCCAACGAAAGGATACTAGAACACTTAAAAATCTGCACTTCCAATGAAATGACTCCAGAGCACTTAAAAACCGCTTCAAAGAAAACCAAATGAAAAACTCTCAGAAATGACACAGAAAAACCCACTTCCAACTAAATGACTCCAGAGCATTTAAAAACCTGCTTCCAACGAAAAACCCCAGAGCACTTAAAAACCTGCTTCCAATGAATGGACACAAGAACATTTAAAAACCTGCTTCAAAACAAAATTACTCAGAGCACTTAAAAACCCTTCCAACAAAATGAATCCAGAGCACATAAAACCCGCTTCAAAAAAATGACTCCAGAGCACTTAAAAACCCTCTTCCAACGAAATGAGTCCAGAGCACTTAAAACCCGCTTCCAACGAAATGACTACAGAGCACTTAAAAAACAGCTTCCAACGAAATGACTCCAGAGAGATTTAAAAACCTCTTCCAACGAAATGACTCCAGAGCACTCTAAAACCCGCTTCAACGAAATGACTCCAGAACACTTAAAACCCGCTTCAAAAAAAGGACACCAGATCACTTAAATATCCGCTTCCAAAGAAATGACTCCAGGGCACTTAAAAACCCATTTCCAAAGAAATGACCCCAGAGCACTTAAAAACCCACTTCCAAAGAAATGACACCAGAACACTTAAAAACTTGCTTCAAAAAAATGACTTCAGAGCAATAAAAACATGCTTCCAACAAAAATGACTCCGGAGAAATGACTTAAAAACCGCTTCACAAAAAAGGATACCAGACCAACTAAAAACCCACTTCCAATGAAAGGACACCAGAACACATAAAAACCAGCTTCCAAAGAAATGAAGTTAGAGCACTTAAAACCCGCTTCCAACGAAAGGATCCCAGAATACTGAAAAACCGCTTAAAACGAAATGAATCCAGAGCACTTAAAAACCACTCCCAAATGAAATGATACCAGAACACTTAAAAAACCTGCTTCAAACGAAATGACTCCAGAGCACTTAAAAAACCCGCTTCCAAAGAAAGGACACCAGAACACTTAAAAACCTGCTTCAAACAAAATGACTCCAGAGCACTTAAAACCTTGCTTCCAAAGAAATGACTCCAGAGCACGTAAAAACCCGCTTTCCAAAGAAATGACTCCAGAGCACTTAAAACCCGCTTCAATGAAATGATCCCAGAGCACTTAAAAATTGCTTCCAAAGAAATGACTACAGGGCACTCTAAAACCCGATTCCAACGAAATGACTCCAGAGCACTTAAAAACCCGCTTCCAATCAAAATGACTCAGAGCACTTAAAACCCGCTTCCAATGAAATGACCCCAGAGCACTTAAAACCCGCTTCAAAAAATGACTCAGAGCAATCAAAAACCCGCTTCCAAAGAAATGACTCCAGAGAACTTAAAAACCGCCTTCCAACAAAATGATTCCAGAGCACTTAAAAACCCACTTGCAAAGAAATGACTCCAGAGCACTTAAAAACCGCTTCCAAAAATGAAATTTACTCCACAGCAATTAAAAAAACGCTTCCAACTAAATTACTCCAGAGCACTTAAAAACCCACTTCCAACGAAATGATACCAGAACACTTAAAAACCCGCTTCAAAACGAAATGACTCCAGAGCACTTAAAAACCCGCTTCCAAAGAAAGGACATCAGAACACTTAAAAACCCGCTTCCAACAAAATGATTCCAGAGCACTTAAAACCTTGCTTCCAAAGAAATGACTCCAGAGCACTTAAAAACCCGCCTCCACTAAATGACACCAGAGCACTTAAAAACCCGCTTCAACAAATGAACAAAGGAAAAACTAGAACACTTAAAAATCTGCCTCCAAAAACCCGAAAAATGACTCCAGAGCACTTAAAAACCCGCAAAAAAAATGACTCCAGACCACTCTAAAACCCACTTCCAACAAAGGATGACCAGAACAACAAAAACCGCTTCCAAAGAAATGACTCTAGAGAACTTAAAAACCGCCAAAGAAATGAATCCAGAGCACTGAAAACCCACTTCCAACGAAATGACTCCAGAGCACTTAAAAACCGCTTCCAAAGAAATGACCACAGAGCACTTAAAACCAGCTTCAAACGAAATGACCCCAGAACACTTAAAAACCTTCCAATGAAATGACCACAGAGCACATAAAAAACCGCTTCAAAGAAATGACTCCAGAATATTTAAAAACCTGCTTCCAACGAAATGACCTCAGAGCACTTAAAAAACCCGCTTCCAACGAAATGACACCAGAACATTTAAAAACCTGCTTCAAACAAAATTACTCAGAGCACTTAAAAACCCCTTCCAAGGAAATGAATCCACAGCACGAAAAAAACGCTTCCAACGAAATGACTCCAGAACACTTAAAATACCGCTTTCAACAAAATGACTCAGAGCACTTAAAACCCCCATCCAAAGAATTTACTCCAGAGCACTTAAAAACCCCTTCCAAAACGAAATGACTCCAGAGCACTCTAAAACCCGCTTCCAACAAAAGGACACCAGATCACTTAAAAAAAATCCTGCATCCAACAAAATGATTCCAGAGCACTTAAAAACCCGCTTCCAACGAAATGACTCCAGAGCACTTAAAACCCCCTACCAACAAAGTGACTCCAGAGCACTTAAAAACCCGCTTCCAACGAAATGACTCCAGAGCACTAAAAACCCACTTCCAATAAAATGACCCCAGAGCACTTAAAAAGCCACTTCCAATGAAAGGACACCAGAACACTTAAAAAACCTGCTTCCAAAGAAATGACTCCAGAGCACTTAAAATCACGCTTCCTACAAAATGACTCCAGAGCACTTAAAACCCGCTTCCAACAAAAGGATACCAGAACACTTAAAAACCTGCTTCCAAAAAAAATGAACTCAGTGCACATAAAAACCTTTTTCCAACGAAATGAATCCAGAGTACTTACATCCCCTTCCAAAGAAATGACTCCAGAGCACTAAAAACCGCCTTCCAAGAAATGACTCCAGAGCACTTAAAAACCTGCTTCCAAACGAAAGGATACCAGAACACTTAAAAACCCACTTCCAACGAAAGGACACCAAAACACCTAAATACTAGCTTCCAATGAAATGACTTTCGAGCACATAACAACCCGCAAAAACCAAAGCATCCCAGAACACTTAAATACCCACTTACAACTAAATGACTCCAGAGCACTTAAAAACCCACTTCCAACGAAAGGATACCAGAACACTTACAAAACTGCTTCCAATGAAATGACTCCAGAGCACTTAAAAACCCCTTCCAAAGAAAAGGACACCAGAACACTTAAAAACCAGCGCCCCAACAAAATGATTCCAGATCACTTAAAACCTTGCTTCCAAAGAAATGACTCCAAAGCACTTAAAAACCTGCTTCCAACGAAATGACTCCAGAGCACTTAAAATACCGCTTCCAGCGAAATGACTCCAGAGCACTCTAAAACCCGCTTCCAAAGAAATGACTCCAGAGCACTTAAAAACCCGCTTCCAACAAAATGACTCCAGAGCACTTAAAAACCCGCTTCCAACGAAAGGATACTAGAACACTTAAAAACCCACCTCCAACGAAATGACTGCAGAGCTCTTAAAAAACAGCTTCCAACAAAATGACTCCAGAGAGCTTAAAAACCGCTTCCTCTCTGAAATGACTCCAGAGCACTTAAAAACCCGCTTCCAATGAATTTACTCCAGAGAACTAAAAACCCGCTTTGAACGAAATGACTCCAGAGCACTTAAAAACATGCTTCCAACAAAATGACTCCAGAGCACTTAAAAACCCGCTTCCAACGAAAGAATACCAGACCACTTAAAAACCCACTTCCAATGAAAGGACACCAGAACTCATAAATACTAGCTTCCAAAGAAATGAAGTTACAGCACTTAAGAACCTGCTTCCAACAAAAGGATCCCAGAACACTGAAAAACCCACTTACAACGTAATGACTCCAGAGCACTTAAAAACCCGCTTAAAATGAAATCACTCCACAGCAATTAAAAAAAAAAAAAAAAAAAAAAACCACTTCCAACGAAATTACTCCAGAGCACTTAAAAACCCACTGCCAACAAAAGGATAGCAGAACACTTACAAACCTGCTTCAAAAGAAATGACTCCAGAGCACTTAAAAACCAGCTTCCAACGAAAGGATACTAGAACACTTAAAAATCTGCCTCCAATGAAATGACTCCAGAGCACTTAAAAAACCGCTTCCAACGAAATGACCTCAGAGCACATAAAAACCCACTTCCAACGAAATGATTCCAGAGCATTTACAAACCTGCTTCCAACGAAACGACCCCAGAGCACTTAAACCCTGCTTCCAATGAATGGACACAAGAACATTTAAAAACCTGCTTCAAACAAAATTACTCAGGAGCACTTCAAAACCCCCTTCCAACGAAATGAATCCACAGCACATAAAAACCCGCTTCCAAAAAAAAATGACTCCAGAGCACTTAAAATACCTCTTCCAACGAAATGAGTCCAGAGCCCTCTAAAACCCGCTTCCAACGAAATGACTACAGAGCTCTTAAAAAACAGCTTCCAACGAAATGACTCCCGAGAGATTAAAAAACCTCTTCCAACGAAATGACTCCAGAGCACTCTAAAACCCGCTTCCAACGAAATGACTCCAGAACACTCTAAAACCCGCTTCCAACAAAAGGACACCAGATCACTTAAAAATCCGCTTCCAACGAAACGATTCCAGGGCACTTAAAAACCCATTTCCAATAATATGACCCCAGAGCACTTTAAAACCCACTTCCAACGAAAGGACACCAGAACACTTAAAAACTTGCTTCCAAATAAAATGACTTCAGTGCAATAAAAAACATGCTTCCAACAAAATGACTCGAGCACTTAAAAACCCGCTTACAACGAAAGGATACCAGACCAACTAAAAACCCACTTCCAATGAAAGGACACCAGAACACATAAATACTAGCTTCCAACGAAATGAAGTTAGAGCACTTAAGAACCCGCTTCCAACGAAAGGATCCCAGAATACTGAAAAACCCGCTTAAAACGAAATGAATCCAGAGCACTTAAAAACCCACTCCCAACGAAAGGATACCAGAACACTTACAAACCTGCTTCAAACGACATGACTCCAGAGCACTTAAAAACCCGCTTCCAAAGAAAGGACATCAGAACACTTAAAAACCCGCGTCCAACGAAATGACTCCAGAGCACTTAAAACCTTGCTTCCAAAGAAATGACTCCAGAGCACGTAAAAACCCGCTTCCAAAGAAATGACTCCAAAGCACTTAAAAACCCGCTTCCAATGAAATGATCCCTGAGCACTTAAAAAATTGCTTCCAAAGAAATGACTACAGGGCACTCTAAAACCCGATTCCAACGAAATGATTCCAGAGCACTCTAAAACCCGCTTCCATCGAAATGACTCCAGAGCACTCTAAAACCCGCTTCCAACGAAATGACCCCAGAGCACTTAAAAACCCGCTTCCAAAGAAATGACTCCAGAGCAATCAAATACCCACTTCCAAAGAAATGACTCCAGAGAACTTAAAAAACCGCTTCCAACAAAATGATTCCAGAGCACTGAAAAACCCACTTGCAACGAAATGACTCCAGAGCACTTAAAAACTCGCTTAAAATGAAATCACTCCACAGCAATTAAAAAAAAAAAAAAAAAACCAACTAAATTACTCCAGAGCACTTAAAAACCCACTTCCAACGAAAGGATACCAGAACACTTACAAACCCGCTTCAAACGAAATGACTCCAGAGCACTTAAAAACCCGCTTCCAAAGAAAGGACATCAGAACACTTAAAAACCCGCGTCCAACAAAATGATTCCAGAGCACTTAAAACCTTGCTTCCAAGGAAATGACTCCAGAGCACGTAAAAAGCCGCTTCCAACGAAATGACACCCGAGCACTTAAAAACCCGCTTACAACGAAAGGATACTAGAACACTTAATAATCTGCCTCCAACGAAATGACTCCAGAGCACTTAAAAACGCGCTTCCAAAGAAATGACTCCAGGGCACTCTAAAACCCCCTTCCAACAGGATGACTCCAGAGTAAACAAAAACCCGCTTCCAAAGAAATGACTCTAGAGAACTTAAAAAACCGCTTCCAACGAAATGAATCCAGAGCACTGAAAAACACACTTCCAACGAAATGACGCCAGAGCACTTAAAAAACCGCTTCCAAAGAAATGACCACAGAGCACTTAAAAACACGCTTCCAACGAAATGACCCCAGAACACTTACAAACGCGCTTCCAATGAAATGACCTCAGAGCACATAAAAACCCGCTTCCAAAGAAATGACTCCAGAATATTTAAAAACCTGCTTCCAACGAAACGACCCTAGAGCACTTCAACCCCGCTTCCAACGAATGGACACCAGAACATTTAAAAACCTGCTTCAAACAAAATTACTCAGGAGCACTTAAAAACCCCCTTCCAAGGAAATGAATCCACAGCACGTAAAATCCCGCTTCCAACGAAATGACTCCAGAGCACTTAAAATACCGCTTCCAACGAAATGACTCCAGAGCACTTAAAAACCTGCATCCAAAGAATTTACTCCAGAGCACTTAAAAACCCCCTTCCAACGAAATGACTCCCGAGCACTCTAAAACCCGCTTCCAACAAAAGGACACCAGATCACTTAAAAATCCGCTTCCAACAAAATGATTCCAGAGCACTAAAAACCCGCTTTGAACGAAATGACTCCAGAGCACTTAAAAACTGGCTTCCAAAGAAGTGACTCCAGAGCACTTAAAAACCCGCTTCCAACGAAATGACTCCAGAGCACTTAAAAGCCCACTTCCAATAATATGACCCCAGAGCACATAAAAAGCCACTTCCAACGAAAGGACACCAGAACACTTAAAAACCTGCTTCCAAAGAAATGACTCCAGAGCACTTAAAATCACGCTTCCTACAAAATGACTCCAGAGCACTTAAAAACCCGCTTCCAACAAAAGGATACCAGAACACTTAAAAACCCGCTTCCAAAAAAATGAACTCAGTGCACATAAAAAACCTTTTCCAACGAAATGAATCCAGAGGACTTACATCCTCACTTCCAACGAAATGACTCCAGAGCACTAAAAACCCGCTTCCAAAGAAATGACTCCAGAGCACTTAAAAAACTGCTTCCAATGAAAGGATACCAGAACACTTAAAAACCCGCTTCCAACTAAAGGATACCAGAAGACTTAAAAACCCACTTCCAACGAAAGGACACCAGAACACATAAATACGAGCCTCCAACGAAATGACTTTCGAACACTTAACAACCCGCTTAAAACGAAAGCATCCCAGAACACTTAAATACCCGCTTACAACTAAATGACTCCAGAGCACTTAAAAACCCACTTCCAACAAAAGAATACCAGAATACTTACAAACCCGCTTCCAAAGAAATGACTCCAAAGCACTTAAAAACCTGCTTCCAATGAAATGACTACTGAGCACTTAAAATACCGCATCCAACGAAATGACTCCAGAGCACTCTAAAACCCCATTCCAATGAAATGACTCCAGAAGATTTAAAAACCTGCTTCCAACGAAACGACAATGGAGCACTTCTACCCCGGTTCCAACGAATGGACACCAGAACATTTAAAAACCTGCTTCAAACAAAATTACTCAGGAGCACTTAAAAACCCCCTTCCAAGGAAATGAATCCAGAGCACTTAAAAACTGCTTCCAACGAAATGATTCCAGAGCACTAAAATCCCGCTTCCAACGAAATGACTATAGAGCCCTTAAAATACCGCTTCCAACGAAATGACTCCAGAGCACTTAAAAACCTGCATCCAAAGAATTTACTCCAGAGCACTTAAAAACCCGCTTCCAACGAAATGACTCCCGAGCACTCTAAAACCCGCTTCCAACAAAAGGACACCAGATCACTTAAAAATCCGCTTCCAACAAAATGATTCCAGAGCACTAAAAACCCGCTTTGAACGAAATGACTCCAGAGCACTTAAAAACCCGCTTCCAATGAAGTGACTCCAGAGCACTTAAAATCACGCTTCCAACAAAATGACTCCAGAGCACTTAAAAACCCGCTTCCAACGAAAGGATAAAAGAACACTTAAAAAACTGCTTCCAAAAAAAATGACCTCAGTGCACATAAAAAACCTTTTCCAACGAAATGAATCCAGAGTACATACATCCCCACTTCCAAGGAAATGACTCCAGAGCACTAAAAACCCGCTTCCAAAGAAATGACTCCAGAGCACTTAAAAACCGGCTTCCAACGAAAGGATACCAGAAGACTTAAAAACCCACTTCCAACGAAAGGACACCAGAACACATAAATACTAGCTTCCAACGAAATGACTTTCGAGCACTTAACAACCCGCTTAATACGAAAGCATCCCAGAACACTAAATACCCGCTTACAACTAAATGACTCCAGAGCAATTAAAAACCCACTTCCAACGAAAGAATACCAGAATACTTACAAACCCGCTTCCAATGAAATGACTCCAGAGCACTTAAAAACCCGCTTCCAAAGAAAGGACACCAGAACACTTAAAAACCCGAGTCCAACAAAATGACTCTAGAGCACTTAAAAACTTGCTTCCAAGGAAATGACTCCAGAGCACTCTAAAACCCGCTTCCAACGAAATGACTCCAGAGCACTTAAAAACCCGCTTCCAACGAAAGGATACTAGAACACTTAATAATCTGCCTCCAATGAAATGACTCCAGAGCACTTAAAAAACCGCTTCCAACGAAATGACTCCAGAGCACTTAAAAACCTGCTTCCAACGAAATGAACCCTGAGCAGTTAAAAACCCGCTTCCAACGAAAGGACAGGAGAATACTTAAAAACGCGCTTCCAAAGAAATGACTCCAGGGCACTCTAAAACCCGTATCCAACGAAATGACCCCAGAGCACTTAAAAACCCACTTCCAAAGAAATGACTCCAGAGCACTCAAAAACCCGCTTCCAACAAAATGACTCCAGAGCAATCAAAAACCCGCTTCCAAAGAAATGACTCCAGAGAACTTAAAAACGCTTGTGAAATGACTCCAGAGCACTGAAAAACCCACTTCCAACGAAATGACTGAAGAGCACTTAAAAAACCACTTCGAATGAAATGAACACAGAGCACTTAAAAACACGCTTCCAACGAAATGACCCCAGAATACTTAAAAACTCGCTTCCAATGAAATGACCTCAGAGCACATAAAAACCCGCTTCCAATGAAATGACTCCAGAATATTTAAAAACCTGCTTCCAACGAAACGACCCTAGAGCACTTCAACCCCACTTCCAAAGAATGGACACCAGAACATTTAAAAACCTGCTTCAAACAAAATTACTCAGGAGCACTTAAAAACCCCCTTCCAAGGAAATGAATCCACAGGACTTAAAAACCCGCTTCCAACGAAATGACTCCAGAGCACTTAAAATACCGCTTCCAATGAAATGACTCCAGAGCACTTAAAAACCCGCTTCCAATGAAGTGACTCCAGAGCACTTAAAAACCCCCTTCCAACGAAAAGACTCCAGAGCACTTAAAAACCCACTTCCAATAATATGACCCCAGAGCACTTAAAAACCCACTTCCAATGAAAGGACACCAGAACACTTAAAAACCTGCTTCCAAAAAAATGACTCAGAGCACTTAAAATCACGCTTCCAACAAAATGACTCCAGAGCACTTAAAACCTTGTTTCCAAAGAAATGACTCAAAGCACTTAAAAACCTGCTTCCAACGAAATGACTCAGAGCACTTAAAATACCGCCCAAAAAATGAATCCAGGGCATTTAAAACCTGCTTCAAACAAAATGACTCAGAGCACTTAAAAACCCCTTCCAAGGAAATTTAAAAACCTGCTCCAAAATTACTCAGGAGCACTTAAAAACCCCCTTCCAAGGAAATGAATCCACAGCACGTCCAACTAAATGACGCCAGAACACTCTAAAACCAGCTTCCAAAGAAATGACTCCAGAGCACTTAAAAACCTGCATCCAAAGAATTTACTCCAGAGCACTTAAAAACCCGCTTCCAACGAAATGAATCCCGAGCACTCTAAAACCCGCTTCCAAGAAAAGGACACCAGATCACTTAAAAATCCGCTTCCAACCAAATGATTCCAGAGCACTTAAAAACCCGCTTACAAAGAAAGGATACCAGACCACCTAAAAACCCACTTCCAATGAAAGGACACCAGAACACATGAATACTAGCTTCCAACGAAATGAAGTTAGAGCACTTAAGAAGCCGCTTCCAACGAAAGGATCCCAGAATACTGAAAAACCCGCTTAAAACGAAATGACTCCAGAGCACTTAAAAACCCACTTCCAACGAAAGGATACCAGAACACTTACAAACCAGCTTCAAACGAAATGACTCCAGAGCACTTAAAAACCTTCAATGAAATGACCACAGAGCACTTAAAAAACACGCTTAAACGAAATGACCCCAGAACACTTAAAAACGCGCTTCCAATGAAATGTCCTCAGAGCACATAAAAACCCGCTTCCAATGAAATGACTCCAGAACATTTTAAAACCTGCTTCCAACGAAACGACTGTAGAGCACTTCAGCCCCGCTTCCAACGAAAGGACACCAGAACATTTAAAAACCTGCTTCAAACAAAATTACTCAGGAGCACTTAAAAACCCCCTTCCAAGGAAATGAATCCACAGCACGTAAAAATCCGCCCAACGAAATGACGCCAGAGCACTCTAAAACCTGCTTCCAACAAAATGACTCCAGAGCACTTAAAAACCTGCATCCAAAGAATTTACTCCAGAGCACTTAAAAATCCGCTTCCAACGAAATGACTCCCAAGCACTCTAAAACCCCCTACCAACAAAAGGACACCAGATCACTTAAAAATCCGCTTCCAACGTAATGATTCCAGAGCACTAAAAACCCGCTTTGAACGAAATGACTCCAGAGCACTTAAAAACCCGCTTCCAATGAAGTGACTCCAGAGCACTTAAAAACCTGCTTCCAAAGAAAGGACTCCAGAGCACTTAAAATCAAGCTTCCTACAAAATGACTCCAGAGCACTTAAAAACCCGCTTCCAACAAAAGGATACCAGAACACTTAAAAACCTGCTTCCAAAAAAATGAACTCAGTGCACATAAAAAACCTTTTCCAACGAAATGAATCCAGAGTACTTACATCCCCCTTCCAAAGAAATGACTCCAGAGCACTAAAAACCCGCTTCCAAAGAAATGACTCCAGAGCACTTAAAAACCTGCTTCCAACGAAAGGATACCAGAACACTTAAAAACCCACTTCCAACGAAAGGACACCAAAACACATAAATACTAGCTTCCAATGAAATGACTTTCGAGCACATAACAACCCGCTTAAAACCAAAGCATCCCAGAACACTTAAATACCCACTTACAACTAAATGACTCCAGAGCACTTAAAAACCCACTTCCAACGAAAGGATACCAGAACACTTACAAAACTGCTTCCAATGAAATGACTCCAGAGCACTTAAAAACCCCTTCCAAAGAAAGGACACCAGAACACTTAAAACCCAAGATCCAACAAAATGATTCCAGATCACTTAAAACCTTGCTTCCAAAGAAATGACTCCAAAGCACTTAAAAACCTGCTTCCAACGAAATGACTCCAGAGCACTTAAAATACCGCTTCCAGCGAAATGACTCCAGAGCACTCTAAAACCCGCTTCCAAAGAAATGACTCCAGAGCACTTAAAAACCCGCTTCCAACAAAATGACTCCAGAGCACTTAAAAACCCGCTTCCAACGAAAGGATACTAGAACACTTAAAAACCCACCTCCAACGAAATGACTGCAGAGCTCTTAAAAAACAGCTTCCAACAAAATGACTCCAGAGAGCTTAAAAACCCGCTTCCTACGAAATGACTCCAGAGCACTTAAAAACCCGCTTCCAATGAATTTACTCCAGAGAACTAAAAACCCGCTTTGAACGAAATGACTCCAGAGCACTTAAAAACATGCTTCCAACAAAATGACTCCAGAGCACTTAAAAACCCGCTTCCAACGAAAGAATACCAGACCACTTAAAAACCCACTTCCAATGAAAGGACACCAGAACTCATAAATACTAGCTTCCAAAGAAATGAAGTTACAGCACTTAAGAACCTGCTTCCAACAAAAGGATCCCAGAACACTGAAAAACCCACTTACAACGTAATGACTCCAGAGCACTTAAAAACCCGCTTAAAATGAAATCACTCCACAGCAATTAAAAAAAAAAAAAAACACTTCCAACGAAATTACTCCAGAGCACTTAAAAACCCACTGCCAACAAAAGGATAGCAGAACACTTACAAACCTGCTTCAAAAGAAATGACTCCAGAGCACTTAAAAACCAGCTTCCAACGAAAGGATACTAGAACACTTAAAAATCTGCCTCCAATGAAATGACTCCAGAGCACTTAAAAACCGCTTCCAACGAAATGACTGCAGAGCACATAAAAACCTGCTTCCAACGAAATGAACCCAGAGCATTTAAAAACCTGCTTCCAACGAAAGGACAGGAGAATACTTAAAAACCTGCTTCCAATGAATGGACACAAGAACATTTAAAAACCTGCTTCAAACAAAATGACTCAGGGCACTTCAAACCCCTTCCAACGAAATGATTCTAGAGCACATAAAAACCCGCTTCAAAAAAATGACTCCAGAGCACTTAAAATACCTCTCCAAAGAAATGACCACAGAGCACTCTAAAACCCGCTTCCAAAGAAATGACTACAGAGCTCTTAAAAACAGCTTCCAACAAAATGACTCCCGAGCAATTAAAAACCCTCTTCCAAAGAAATGACTCAGAGAACTTAAAAACCGCTTCCAACGAAATGACTCCAGAACACTCTAAAACCCACTTCCAACAAAATGACTCCAGATCACTTAAAAATCTTTTCCAACGAAATGACTCCAGGGCACTCTAAAACCCATTTCAACAAAAGGACACCAGATCATTATAAAACCATACTTAAAAATGATAAACCACACCAGAACACTTAAAAATTGCTTCCAACGAAATGATTCAGTGCAATAAAAACCTTCTTCAACAAAATGACTCCAGAGCACTTAAAAACCCGCTTCAAACAAAATGACTACCAGACCAACTAAAAACCCACTTCAAATGAAATGACACAAAGAACTTAAAAATACTTGCAACGAAAGGACTCCAGAGCAAAGAAAAAACCTACTTTCAAGAAATGACCCAGAGCACTTAAAAACCGGAAAAAGACCCAGAATACTGAAAAACCGCTTCAAACGAAATGAATCAGATCACTTAAAAAACCCACTCCCAACGAAATGATACCAGAACACTTAAAACCTTCTTCAAAGGAAATGACTCAGAGCACTTAAAAACCGCTTCCAAAGAAAGGACATCAGAACACTTAAAAACCCACGTCCAACGAAATGACTCAGAACACTTAAAACCTTGCTTCCAAAGAAATGACTCAGAGCACGTAAAAACCGCTTCCAAAGAAATGACTCCAAAGCACTTAAAAACCCGCTTCAATGAAATGATCCCAGAACACTTAAAAACCCGCTTCAAAAAAATGACTCAGTGCACTCTAAAAACCCGATTCCAACGAAATGATTCCAGAGCACTCTAAATCCCCACTTCCATCGAAATGACTCAGAGAACTCTAAAACCATCTTCCAAAGAAATGACCCCAGAGCACTAAAAACCCGCTTCAAAAGAAATGACTCCAGAGCACTCAAAAACCCACTTCCAAAGAAATGACTACCAGAGACTTAAAAAACCCACTTCCAACAAAATGACACCAAAACACTAAAAACCCACTTGCAACGAAATGACTCCAGAGCACTTAAAAACCCGCTTAAAATGAAATCACTCCCAGAAATTAAAAAAAAAAAAAACTAAACAACTAAATGACTCCAGAGCACTTAAAAACCCACTTCCAAATCGAAAGGATACCAGAACACTTACAAAACTGCTTCCAATGAAATGACTCCAGAGCAATTAAAAACCCGCTTCAAAGAAAGGACATCAGAACACTTAAAAACCCGCATCCAACAAAATGATTCCAGAGCACTTAAAACCTTGCTTCCAAAGAAATGACTCCAGAGCACTTAAAAACCTCCTTCCAACAAAATGACTCCAGAGCACTTAAAAATCCGCTTCCAACGAAAGGATACTAGAACACTTAAAAATCTGCCTCCAACGAAATGACTCCAGAGCACTTAAAAACAGCTTCCAAAGAAATGACTCAGAGAGCTTAAAACCCCCTTCCAACAGGATGACTCCAGAGCACTTAAAAACCCGCTTCCAATGAAATGACTCTAGAGCACTTAAAACCGCTGAACGAAATGACTCCAGAGCACTGAAAAACCAATTCCAATAAAATGACCCCAGAGCACTTTAAAACCCATTTCAAAAAAAATGACCAGAAGACACCACAACACTTAAAAAAATGACCCAGAACACAAAATGACTCCAGAAATGACCTTAAAAACACATAAAACCCGCAAAATGAAACCAGAATATTTAAAAACCCGCTTCCAACGAAAGAATACCAGACCACTTAAAAACCCACTTCCAATGAAAGGACACCAGAACACATAAATACCTAGCTTCAAAGAAATGACTTAGGAGCACTTAAGAACCCCTTCCAAGGAAATGATCCCAGAATACTGAAACCCGCTACAAAAAATGACTCCAGAGCACTTAAAAACCCACTAAAATGAAATCACTCCACAGCAATTAAAAAAAAAAAATGCATCCAACGAATTTACTCCAGAGCACTTAAAAACCCACTGCCAAAAAAAGGATACCAGAACACTCTAAAAACCCGCTTCAAACAAAAATGACTCCAGAGCACTTAAAAACCCGCTTCAACAAAATGAATGGATACTAAAACACTTAACAATCTGCCTCAATGAAATGACTCCAGAGCACTTAAGCAAAACCGCTTCCAACAGAAATGACTGCAGAGAACTTAAAAACCTGCTTCGGATAAAATGACCCCAGAGCACTTAAAAACCCGCTTAAACGAAAGGACAGGAGAATACTTAAAACCTGCACTTCCAAACGAAATCACTCCAGAGCACTTAAAAACACGCTTCCAAAGAAATGACTCCAGGGCACTCTAAAACCAGATTCCAACAAAAGGATTCCAGAACACTCTAAAACCCGCTTCCAATGAAATGACTCCAGAGCAATCAAAATCCACTTCTAAAGAAATGACTCCAGAGAACTTAAAAACCCGCTTCCAACGAAATGACTCCAGATCACTGAAAAACCCACTTCCAAACTAAATGACTCAGAGCACTTAAAAACCGTTTCCAATGAAATGACCACAGAGCACTTAAAAACACGCTTCCAACGAAATGACCCCAGAACACTTAAAAACACGCTTCCAACGAAATGACCCCAGAACACATAAAAACCGCTTCCAACCAAATGACTCAGAGCATTTAAAAACCTGCTTCCAACAAAACGACGCCAGAATACTTAAAAACCTGCTTCCAAAGAAATGGACACCAGAACATTTAAAACCTGCTTCAAACAAAATTACTCAGAGCACTTAAAAACCCTTCCAACGAAATGAATCCACAGCACGTAAAATCCGCTCCCAATGAAATGACTCAGAGCACTTAAAATACAGCTTCCAACGAAATGAATCCAGAGCACTCTAAAACACCATTCAAATGAAATGACTCAGAACACTTAAAAACCGCTTCAAAGAAATGACTCAGAGGACTTAAAAATCTGCTTCCAACGAAAGGATACTAGAACACTTAAAACCCGCTTCCAACGAAATGACTCCAGAGCACTTAAAATACCGCTTCAACGAAATGACTCAGAGCACTCTAAAAATACACTTCCAAATCTAAATGACTCCAGAGCACTTAAAAACCCACATCCAAAGAATTTACTCCAGAGCACTTAAAACCGCCCAACGAAATGACTCCAGAGCACTCTGAAACCCGCTTCAACAAAAGGACACCAGATCACTTAAAAATCCGCTTCCAACAAAATTATTTCAGGGCACTAAAAACCCGCTTTCAAATCAAAATGACTCCAGAGCACTTAAAACCGCTTCAATGAAGTGACTCCGAGCACTTAAAACCCGCTTCCAACAAAAATGACTCCAGAGCACTTAAAAATCCACTTCCAATAATATGACCCCAGAAACACTTAAAAAAATGACTTGCCAAAAAAAGGACACCAGAACACTTAAAAACCTCCCTACTTCCAACAAAATGACTCAGAGCACTTAAAATCACGCCCAAACAAAATGACTCCAGAGCACTTAAAACCCGCTGAAAGGATACCAGAACACTTAAAAACCCACTTCCAACGAAAGACACCAGAACACATAAATACTAGCTTCCAACGAAATGACTTTAGAGCACTTAACAACCCACTTAAAACGAAAGAATCCCAGACACTTAAAACCCGCTTACAACTAAATGACTCCAGAGCACTTAAAAACCCAGTTTCAACGAAGAATACCAAAATACTTACAAACCCGCTTCCAAGAAAATGACTCAGCCACTTAAAAACCGCTTCCTAAAAAGGACACCAGAACACTTAAAACCCACTTCCAAAGAAAGGATACTAGAACACTTAATAATCCGCCTCTAACGAAATGACTCCAGAGCACTTAAGAAACCGCCTTCCAACGAAATGACTCCAGAGCACTTAAAAACCCGCTTCAATGAAATGATTCCAGAGCACTTAAAAAATGACTTCCAACGAAAAACCCGAGCACTTAAAAAAACCGCCTCCAACGAAAGGACAGGAGAATACTTAAAAATGCGCTTCCAACAAAATGACTCCAGAGCACTTAAAACGTGCTTCCAAAGAAATGATTCCAGAGCACTCTAAAACCCTTCCGAGCACTTACGAAATGACTCCAGATCACTTAAAAACACGCTTCCAACAAATGATTCCAGAGCACTCTAAAATCCGCCTAAACGAAAATGACTCAGAG
Source organism: Meriones psammophilus (assembly GCA_036365155.1). Classification (NCBI taxonomy): domain Eukaryota; kingdom Metazoa; phylum Chordata; class Mammalia; order Rodentia; family Muridae; genus Meriones; species Meriones psammophilus. The sequence continues at coordinate 1,477 of JAEOAE010001409.1, read as the reverse complement.
CACTTAAAAACCCGCCAGCAAACGAAATGACCCCCAGAGCACTTAAAAACCCGCTTTCAATGAAAAGACTCCAGAACACTGAAAAACCCTTCCCACGAAATGACTCCAGAGCACTTAAAAACTGCTTCCAATGAAATGACCACAGAGCACTTAAAACACGCTCCAATGAAATGACCTCAGAGCACATAAAAACCGCTTCAAAAACAAAATGACCCCAGCACACTTAAAACCCATTTCCAACGAAAATGACCTCAGAGCAAATAAAATCCGCTTCAACGAAATGACTCCAGAGCATTTAAAACCTGCTTCCATCAAAACGACCCTGGAGCACTTAAACCCCTCTTCCAACGAATGGACACCAGAAGATTTAAAAACATGCTTCAAAAACAAAATTACTCAGGAGCACTTAAAACCCCCTTCCAAAATGAAAATGAATCCACAGCACGTAAAAACCGCCAAAATAATGCGAAATGACTCAGAGCACTTAAAAACCCTCTTCCAACAAAATGACTCCAGAGCACTAAAAACTTCTTCCAAGGAAATGACTCAGAGCACTTAAAAACCACTTCCAAATGAAAAGGACACCAGAACACTAAAAACCACTTCCAAACGAAAGGACACCAGAACACTTAAAACCTGCTTCCAACGAAATGACTACAGAGCACTTAAAAACCCGTTTCAATGAAAGGATACCAGAACACTTTCAAACCCCGCTTCCAAAATAATGACCTCAGTGCACATAAAAACCTTTTCCAACGAAATGAATCCAGAGTACTTACATCCCCACTTCCAACGAAATGACTCCAGAGCACTTACAAACCCGCTTCCAACGTAATGACTCCAGAGCACTTAAAAACCCGCTTCCAACGAAATGACTAGGGCACATAAAACCTGCTTCTGAATGACTCAGAGTACTCTAAAACCCGCTTCAAAGAAATGACTCAGAGCACTCTAAAAAATGCTTCCAAACAAATGGCCCCTGAACACTTAAAACCTGCTTCCAAAGAAATGACTCCAGAGCACTCAAAAACCCGCTTCCAACGAAAACGACCTAGAGCACTTAAACCCGCTCCAAATGAATGGACACTAGAATATTTAAAAACCTGCTTCAAACAAAATTACTCAGGAGCACTTAAAACCCCCTTCCAACGAAATGAATCCACAGGACGTAAAAACCGCGGCTAGAAATGACTCAGAGCACTTAAAAACCCTCTTCCAACAACAAAATGACTCCAGAGCACTAAAACCTTCTTCCAACGAATGACTACAGAGCACTTAAAAACCGTTTCCAATGAAAGGATACCAGAACACTTTCAAACCCGCTTCCAAAATAATGACCTCAGTGCACATAAAAAACCTTTTCCCAAAGAAATGAATCCAGAGTACCACATCCCCACTCTCCAATCTAAATGACTCCCAGAGCACTTACAAACCCGCTCAAAGAAATGACTCCAGAGCACCTAAACCACTTCCAACA
>JAEOAE010003942.1:0-39186 GCA_036365155.1 Meriones psammophilus | reverse complement strand
TACTTTCTAACAGTAAGAAGTTTCCATGTAGAGAATATAAACGCAAAGCACTAGTTTGTAAACTAAATCACATGTGTGTCACTCGCTCAATTAGGAGTACAGGAAAGCTGAAAAGTGATATATCGAACTTTACAGCAAAGAAACAAGTTTTCATTGAAAGAACAGAAACGCAAAGCACAACTTTGAAACTAATTCACATACATGTCGCCTGTTCAATTATTATAACAGGAAAACTGAAAAGTGATATAACCCCAACCCTAACACTAATCCTAACCCTAACCCTAACCCTAACTTGTTCCTAACAGGAACAAGTTACCAACGAATGAACATAAACGAAAAGCACTACTTTGTAAACTAAATCACTTGTGTGTCACTCGCTCAATTAGCAATACAGGAAAGCTGAAATGTGATATATCGCATTGTACAGCACAGGTACAAGTTTCGAATGAAAGAAGATAAAAGCAAAGGACTACTTTTAAACGGAATCACATGAGTGTTGCTTGTACACTTAGGAATACAGGAAAACTGAAAAGTGTTATCTTGCACTGTACGGCATGGAAACAAGTTTCCGTGAAGAACAGAAACACAAAGCACAACTTTGTAACCTAATTCACATACGTGTCGCCTGTTCAATTATTATAACAGGAAAACTGAAAAGTGATATATCGCACTGTACAGCACAGGGACAAGTTTCGAATGAAAGAACAGAAAAGCAAAGCACTACTTTGTAAACTAAATCACATGTGTGTCGCTAGCTCAATTGGGAATACAGGAAAACTGAAAATTGTTATCTCGCGCTGTTTGGCACAGAAACAAGTTTCCATCGAAAGTACAGAAACACAAAGCACAACTTTGTAAACTAATTCACATATGTGTCGCCTGTTCAATTATTATAACAAGAAAACTGAAAAGTTATATATCCCTAACCCTAACCCTAACCCTAACCCTAACCCCTAACCCTAACCCTAACCCAACCCTCCCACTTTTAGAGCACAGAAAGTAGTTCCCAATGAAAGTACAGAAACGCAAAGCACAACATTCGAAACAAATCACATGTGTGTCGCCCTTTCAATTAGGAATACATGAAAACTGAAAAGTGATATCTACCACTGTAGTGCACAGAAACAAGTTTCCATCAAAAGAATAGAAAGGCAAAGCACAACTTTATAAATTAAAACACATTTGTGTCGCCCGCTCAATTAGGAATACAGGAAAACTGAAAAGTGATATCTCCACTTTAGAACAGAGGAAGAAATTTCAATGAAAGAACAGAAACATCACAACTTTGGAAACTAAATCACATGTGTGTCACCTGCACAATTAGGAATACAGGAAAACTAAAAAGTGATATCTTGCATTGTACCTCACAAAACAAGTTTCCAACTAAAGAACAGAAATGTTAAGCACAACATTGTAAACGAAGTAACATGTGTGTCACCTGGTCAATTAGGAATACAGGAGAACTGAAAAAGTGATATGTCCCACTGTAGTTCACAGAACAAAGTTTCCAATGAAAGAACAGAAAGGCAAAGCACAACTTTGTAAACTTAGTAACATGTGTGTCACCTGCACAATTAGGAATACAGGAAAACTGAAAAGTGATATCTTCCACTTTAGAGTACAAAAAGAAGTATCCAATTAAAGAAAAGCAAGGCAAAGCACAACTTTGGAAACTAAATCACATTTGTGTCGCCCGCTCAATTAGGAATACAGGAAAACTGAAAAGTGATATCTCCCACTTTAAAGCACAGAAACAAGTTTCCAAAAAAAAGAACAGAAAAGCAAAGCACAACTATGTAAACAAAATCACATGTGTGTCACCCACTCAATTAGGAATATAGGAATACTGAAAAGTGATATCTTCCACTGTAGTTCACAGAAACAAGTTTCCAACAAAAGAACAGAAAGGCAAAGCACAACTATGTAAACTAAATCACATGTGTGTCACCCGCTCAATTAGGATTACAGGAATACTGAAAATTGATATCTCCCACTCTAGTACACAGAAACAAGTTTCCAACAATACAAAAGAAAGGCAAAGCACAACTTTGTAAACTAAATAACATTTGTGTTCCCTGCTGATTTAGGAATACAGGAAAACTGAATAGTGATATCTCCCAATTTAGAGCACAGAAAGAAGTTTCCAATGAAAGAACAGAAACGCAAAGCACAACTTTGGTAACTAAATCACATGTGTATCGCCAGTTCAATTAGGAATACATGAAAACTGAAAAATGATATCTCGCACTGTACCTCAAAGAAACAAGTTTCCAATGAAAGAACAGAAATGTAAAGCACAACTTTGTAAACTAATTAACATGTGTGCCGCCTGTACAATTAGGAATACGGGAAAACTGAAAAGTGATATCTCCCACTTTAGAGCAAAGAAAGAAGTTTCCAATGAAAGAACAGAAAGGCAAAGCACAACGTTGGAAAGTAAATCACATGTGTGTCGCCCATTGACTTAGGAATACAGGAAAACTGAAAAGTGATATCTCCCTCTGTAGTGCAAAGAAAGAAGTTTCCAAAAAAAGAACACAAATGTAAAACACAATTTTGTAAACAAGGTAACATGTGTGTCGTCCGTTCAATTAGGAATACAGGAAAACTGAAAAGTGATATCTCCCACTTTAGAGCACAGAAAGAAGTTTCCAATGAAAGAACATAAACACAAAGCAGAGCTTTGGAAAATAAATCACATCTGTGTCGCCCGTTCAATTAGGAATACAGGAAAACTGAAAAGTGATATCTCGCACTGTACCTCACAGAAACAAGTTTCCCACAAAAGAACAGAAAGGCAAAGCACAACTTTGAAAACTAAGTAACATGTGTGTCGCCTGCACAATTAGGAATACAGTAAAACTGAAAAGTTATATCTCGCACTGTACCTCACAGACACAAGTTTCCAAGGAAAGAAGAGAAATGTAAAGCACAACTTTGCATGCTCAGTAACATGTGTATAGCCCTCTCAATTAGGAATACAGGAAAACTGAAATGTGATATCTCCACAGTAGTGCACAGAAACAAGTTTCCAACAAAAGAATAGAAAGGCAAAGCAAAACTTTGTAAAATAAATCACATTTGTGTCGCCCATTCCATTAGGAATACAGAAAAACTGAAAAGTGAGATCTCCCATTTGAGAGCACAGAAAGAAATTTCCAACAAAAGTACAGAAATGTAAAGAACAACTTTGTAAACTGAGTAACATGTGTGTCGCCTGCACTATTAGGAATAGAGGAAAACTGAAAAGTGATATCTCCCACTTTAGAGCAGAGAAAGAAGTTTCCAATAAAACACAGAAACGCAAAGCACAACTTTGGAAACTAAATCACATGTGTGTCACCCGTTCAATTAGGAATACAGGAAAACTGAAGAGTGATATCTCACATTGTACCTCACACTACCAAGTTTCCAAGGAAAGAACAGAAATGTAAAGCATAACTTTGTAAACTATGCAACCTGTGTGTCCCCTGCACAATTAGGAATACAAGAAAACTGAAAAGTGATATCTTCCACTTTAGAGCACAGAAAGAAGTTTGCAGTGAATGAACAGAAAAGCAAAGCACAACATTGGAAACTAAATCACATGTGTGTCACCTGTTCATTTAGGAATCCAGGAAAACTGAAAAGTGATATCTCGCATTGTAACTCAGAGAAACAAGTTTCCAATGAAAGAAAAGAAATATAAAGCACAACTTTGCAAACTACTTAACATGTGTGTTGCCCGCTCAATTAGGAATACAGGAAAACTGAAAAGTGATATCTCCCACTGTAGTGCACAGAAAGATGATTCCAAAAAAAGAACAGAAATGTAAATCACAAGTTTGTAAACTAAGTAACATGTATGTAGCCCGTTCAATTAGAAATACAAGAAAACTGAAAAGTGATATCTCCCACTGTAGTGCATAGAAACAAGTTTCCAACAAAAGAATAGAAAGGCAAAGCACAACTTTTTAAACTAAATCACACTTGTGTCGCCCGCTCAATTAGGAATACAGGAAAACTGAATAGTGATATCTCCCACTTTAGAGCACAGAAAGAAGTTTCCAATGAAAGAACAGAAACGCAAAGCACAACTTTGGAAACTAAATCACATGTGTGTCGCCAGTTCAATTAGGAATACATGAAAACTGAAAAATGATATCTCAAGACTGTACCTCAAAGAAACAAGTTTCCAACGAAGACAAGAAATGTAAAATTAGCACAACTTTGTAAACTAATTAACATGTGTGTCGCCTGTACAATTAGGAATACGGGAAAACTGAAAAGTGATATCTCCCACTTTAGAGCAAAGAAAGAAGTTTCCAATGAAAGAACAGAAAGGCAAAGCACAACTTTGGAAAGTAAATCACATGTGTAATTGACTTAGGAATACAGGAAAACTGAAAAGTGATATCTCCTCTGTAGTGCAAAGAAAGAAGTTTCCAAAAAAAAACACAAATGTAAAACACAATTTTGTAAACTAGGCAACATGTGTGTCGTCTGTTCAATTAGGAATACAATAGAAAAACTGAAAAGTGATATCTCCCACTTTAGAGCAAAGAAAGAAGTTTCAATGAAAGAACAGAAAGAAAGCACAACTTTGGAAAGTAAATCACATGTGTGTCGCCCATTGAAAGGAATACAGGAAAACTGAAAAGTGATATCTCCTCTGTAGTGCAAAGAAAGAAGTTTCCAAAAAAGAACACAAATAAAAACACAATTTTGTAAACTAGGCAACATGTGTGTCGTCCGTTCAATTAGGAATACAGGAAAACTGAAAAGTGATATCTCCCACTTTAGAGCACAGAAAGAAGTTTCCAATGAAAGAACATAAACACAAAGCAGAGCTTTGGAAAATAAATCACATCTGTGTCGCCTGTTCAATTAGGAATACATGAAAACTGAAAAGTGATATCTCAGAGCTGACTGTACCTCACAGAAACAAGTTTCCCACAAAAGAACAGAAAGGCAAAGCACAACTTTGAAAACTAAGTAACATGTGTGTCGCCTGCACAATTAGGAATATAGTAAAACTGAAAAGTTATATCTCGCACTGTACCTCACAGAAACAAGTTTCCAAGGAAAGAACAGAAATGTAAAGCACAACTTTGTATGCTCAGTAACACGTGTATAGCCCTCTCAATTAGGAATACAGGAAAACTGAAATGTGATATCTCCACAGTAGTGCACAGAAACTAGTTTCCAACAAAAGAATAGAAAGGCAAAGCAAAACTTTGTAAACTAAATCACATTTGTGTCGCCCGTTCCATTAGGAATACAGAAAAACTGAAACGTGAGATCTCCCACATGAGAGCACAGAAAGAAATTTCCAACGAAAGTACAGAAATGTAAAGAACAACTTTGTAAACTAAGTAACATGTGTGTCGCCTGCAGTATTAGGAATACAGGAAAACTGAATAGTGATATCTCCCATTTTTGAGCAGAGAAAGAAGTTTCCAATAAAAAACAGAAACGCAAAGCACAACTTTGGAAACTAAATCACATGTGTGTCATCCGTTCAATTAGGAATACAGGAAAACTGAAAAGTGATATCTCGTATTGTACCTCACACTAACAAGTTTCCAACGAATGAACAGAAATGTAAAGCACAACTTTGTAAACTATGCAACCTGTGTGTCCCCTGCACAATTAGGAATACAAGAAAACTGAAAAGTGATATCTTCCACTTTAGAGCACAGAAAGAAGTTTGCAATGAATGAACAGAAAAGCAAAGCACAACATTGGAAACTAAATCACATGTGTGTCACCTGTTCAATTAGGAATCCAGGAAAACTGAAAAGTGATATCTCGCATTGTACCTCAGAGAAACAAGTTTCCAATGAAAGAAAAGAAATATAAAGCACAACTTTGCAAACTATTTAACATGTGTGTCGCCCGCTCAATTAGGAATACAGGAAAACTGAAAAGTGATATCTCCCACTGTAGTGCACAGAAAGATGATTCCAAAAAAAGAACAGAAATGTAAATCGCAAGTTTGTAAACTAAGTAACATGTATGTAGCCCGTTCAATTGGAAATACAAGAAAACTGAAAAGTGATATCTCCCACTGTAGTGCATAGAAACAAGTTTCCAACAAAAGAATAGAAAGGCAAAGCACAACTTTTTAAACTAAATCACACTTGTGTCGCCCGCTCAATTAGGAATACAGGAAAACTGAATAGTGATATCTCCCACTTTAGAGCACAGAAAGAAGTTTCCAATGAAAGAACAGAAACGCAAAGCACAACTTTGGTAACTAAATCACATGTGTGTCGCCAGTTCAATTAGGAATACATGAAAACTGAAAAATGATATCTCACCTCAAAGAAACAAGTTTCCAACGACTGTACCTCAAAGAAACAAGTTTCCAATGAAAGAACAGAAATGTAAAGCACAACTTTGTAAACTAATTAACATGTGTGCCGCCTGTACAATTAGGAATACGGGAAAACTGAAAAGTGATATCTCCCACTTTAGAGCAAAGAAAGAAGTTTCCAATGAAAGAACAGAAAGGCAAAGCACAACTTTGGAAAATAAATCACATGTATGTCGCCCATTGACTTAGGAATACAGGAAAACTTAAAAGTGATATCTCCCTCTGTAGTGCAAAGAAAGAAGTTTCCAAAAAAAGAACACAAATGTAAAACACAATTTTGTAAACTAGGTAACATGTGTGTCATCCGTTCAATTAGGAATACAGGAAAACTGAAAAGTGATATCTCCCACTTTAGAGCACAGAAAGAAGTTTCCAATGAAAGAACATAAACACAAAGCAGAGCTTTGGAAAATAAATCACATCTGTGTCACCCGTTCAATTAGGAATACATGAAAACTGAAAAGTGATATCTCGCACTGTACCTCACAGAAACAAGTTTCCCACAAAAGAACAGAAAGGCAAAGCACAACTTTGAAAACTAAGTAACATGTTTGTCACCTGCACAATTAGGAATACAGTAAAACTGAAAACTTATATCTCGCACTGTACCTCAGAGAAACATGTTTCCAAGGAAAGAACAGAAATGTAAAGCACAACTTTGTATGCTCAGTAACATGTGTATAGCCCTCTCAATTAGGAATACAGGAAAACTGAAGTGTGATATCTCCACAGTAGTGCACAGAAACAAGTTTCCAACAAAAGAATAGAAAGGCAAAGCAAAACTTTGTAAACTAAATCACATTTGTGTCGCCCCTTCCATTAGGAATACAGAAAAACTGAAACGTGAGATCTCCCACTTGAGAGCACAGAAAGAAATTTCCAACGAAAGTACAAAAATGTAAAGATCAACTTTGTAAACTGAGTAACATGTGTGTCGCCTGCACTATTACGAATAGAGGAAAACTGAAAGTGATATCTCCCAATTTAGAGCAGAGAAAGAAGTTTCCAATAAAAAACAGAAAAGCAAAGCACAACTTTGGAAACTAAATCACAAGTGTGCCACCCGTTCAATTAGGAATACAGGAAAACTGAAAAGTGATATCTCGCATTGTACCTCACACTAACAAGTTTCCAACGAAAGAACAGAAATGTAAAGCACAACTTTGTAAACTATGCAACCTGTGTGTCCCCTGCACAATTAGGAATACAAGAAAACTGAAAAGTGATATCTTCCACTTTAGAGCACAGAAAGAAGTTTGCAATGAATGAACAGAAAAGCAAAGCACAACATTGGAAACTAAATCACATGTGTGTCACATGTTCAATTAGGAATCCAGGAAAACTGAAAAGTGATATCTCTCATTGTACCTCAGAGAAACAAGTTTCCAATGAAAGAAAAGAAATATAAAGCACAACTTTGCAAACTACTTAACATGTGTGTCGCCCGCTCAATTAGGAATACAGGAAAACTGAAAAGTGTTATCTTGCACTGTAAGGCACAGAAACAAGTTTCCATCGAAAGAACAGCATCGCAAAGCACAACTTTGTAAACTAATTCAAATACGTGTCGCCCATTCAATTATTACAACAGGAAGACTGAAAAGTGATATATCGAACTGTACAGCACAGGAACAAGTTTCCATTGAAAGAAAAGAAACGCAAAGCAAAACTTTGTGAACGAATTCACATACGTGTAGCCCGTTCAATTATTATTAACAGGAAAACTCAAAAGTGATATATCACATCGTACAGCACAGAAACAAGTTTCCATCAGAAGAACAGAAACACAACACACTACTTTGTAAACTAAATCACATGTGTGTTGCTCGCTCAATTAGGAATACAGGAAACCTGAAAAGCGATATATCGAAATGTATGGCAAAGAAACAAGGTTCTTCGAAAGAACATAAACGCAAAGCACAACTTTGAAAACTAATTCACATTCGTGTCGCCTGTTCAATTATTATAACAGGAAAACTGAAAAGTGATATAAGCCAACCCTAACCCTAACACCCTAACCCTAACCCTAACCCCTAACCCTAACCCTAACCCTAACCCTAACCCTAACCCTAACCCTAACCCTAACCCTAAACCTAAACTAACCCTAACCCTAACCCTAACCCTAACCCTAACCCTAACCCTAACCCTAACCCTAACCCTAAATTGTTCCTAACAGGAACAAGTTTCCAACGAAAGAAAAGAAACGCAAAGCACTACTTTGTAAACTAAATCACATGTGTGCCACTCGCTCAATTATGAATACAGGGAAACTGAAAAGTGATATATCTCACTGTACAACACAGGAACAAGTTTAGTACGATAGAACAGAAAAGCAAAGCACTACTTTTAAACGGAATCACATTTGTGTCGCTTGCTCAATTAGGAATACAGGAAAACTGAAAAGTGATATATCGTACTGTAGGGTACAGAAACAAGTTTCCATCAAAAGAACAGAAACGCAAAGCACTACTTTGTATACTAATTCACATACGTGTGGCTCGTTCAATTATTATAACAGGAAAACTGAAAAGTGATATATCGCACTGTATAGCACAGGAACAAGTTCCCAAGGAAAGAACAAAAAAGCAAAGCACTACTTTTAAACAGAATCACATGTGTGTCGCTCGCTCAATTAGGAATACAGGAAAACTGAAAAGTGATATATCGAACTTTATGGCAAAGAAACAAGTTTTCATCGAAAGAACAGAAAAGCAAAGCACAACTTTGGAAACTAATTCACATACATGTCGCCTGTTCAATTAATATAACAGGAAAACTGAAAAGTGACATAACCCTAACCATAACCCCCTAACCCTATCCCTAACCTCCTAAACCTAACCCTAACGCTAACCCTAACCCTATCATAACCCTAACCCTAACCCTAACCCTAACCCCTAACGCCTAACCCTAACCCTAAACCTACCATAACCCTAACACTAACCCTAACCCTAACCCTAACCTAACCTAACCCTAACTTGTTCCTAACAGGAACAAGTTTCCAAGGAAAGAACATAAACACAAAGCACTACTCTCTAATCTAAATCACATGTGTGTCACTTGCTCAATTAGGAATACAGGAAAACTGAACAGTGATATATCGCACTGTATGGTACAGAAACAAGTTTCCATCGAAAGAACAGAAGAACAAATCACTACATTTAAACGGAATCACATGTGTGTCGCTCGCTTAAATAGGAATACAGGAAAACTGAAAAGTGATATATCGCACTGTACAGGACAGAAACAAGTTTCCATCGAAAGAACAGAAAAGCAAAGCACATCTTTATACTAATTCACATACGTGTCGCCAGTTCAATTATTATTACAGGAAAACTGAAAAGTGATATATCGCACTGTACAGCACAGGAACAAGTTTCGAACGAAAGAACAGAAAAGCAAAGCACTACTTTTAAACAGAATCACATGAGTTTCGCTCGCTCAATTAGGAATACAGGAAAACTGAAAAGTGATATATCCCAGTATATAGCACAGAAACACGTTTCCATTGATAGAACAGAAACGCAAAGCACAACTTTGTAAACTAATTCACATACGTGTCGCCCGTTCAATTATTATAACAGGAAAACTGAAAAGTGATATAACCCTAACCCTAACCCTAACCCCCTAACCCCCTAACCCTAAACCTAACCCTAACCCTAATCCTAACCCCTAACGCTAACCCTAACCCTAAACCTAACCCTACCCTAACGCTAACCCTAACCCTAACACTAACCCTAACCCTACAGGAACAAGTTTCCAAGGAAAGAACATAAACGCAAAGCACTACTTTGTAAACAAAATCACATGTGTGTCACTTGCTAAATTAGAAATACAGGATAACTGAAAAGTGAAATATCGCACTGTACAGCACAGGAACAACTTTCGAACGAAAGAACAGAAAAGCAAAGCACTACTTTGTAAACTAAATCACATGTGTTTCGCTTGCTCAATTAGGAATACAGGAAACTGAAAAGTGATATAACCGTAACAATAACCCTAACCCCCTAACCCTAACCCTAACCCTAATCCTAACACCTAACGCTAACCCTAACCCTAAACCTAGACCTACCCTAACCCTAACCTTAACCCTAAGCCTAACACTAATCCTAACCCTAACCCCCTAACCCTAACCCTAACCCTAACACCCTAACCCTAACCCTAACCCTAACCCTAACTAACCCTAACCCTAACCCCAACCCTGACTTGTTCCTAACAGGAACAAGTTTCCAATGAAAGAACATAAACGAAAAGCACTACTTTGTAAACTAAATCACATGTGTGTCGCTCGCTCAATTAGGACTACAGGAAAACTGAAAAGTGATATATCGCATTGTACGGCACAGAAACAAGTTTCCATCGAAAGAACAGAAACGCAAAGCATAACTTTGTAAACTAATTCACATACATGTCGCCTGTTCAATTATTATAACAGGAAAACAGAAAAGTGATATATCACACTGTACAGCACAGAAACAAGTTTCCAAAAGAAGAACAGAAATGCAAAGCACTACTTTGTAAAGTAAATCATATGTGTGTTGCTCTCAAATTAGTAATACAGGAAAACTGAAAAGTGATATATCGAACTGTACGGCAAAGAAACAAGTTTTCATTGAAAGAACCAAAACGCAAAGCACAACTTTGTAAACTAATTCACATACGTGTCGCCTGTTCAATTATTAAAACAGGTATACTGAAAAGTGATATAATACTAACCCTAACCCTCACAACCTAACCCTATCCCTAACCCTAGCCCTAACCCTAACCCCTAACCCTAATCCTAACCCTAACCCTAACCCTAACTTGTTCCTAACAGGAACAAGTTTCCAAGGAAAGACCATAAACGCAAAGCACTACTTTGTAAACTAAATCACATGTGTGTCACTCGCTAAATTAGAAATACAGGAAAACTGAAAAGTGATATATCACACTGTACAGCACAGCAACAAGTTTAGAACGAAAGAAGAGAAGAACAAATCACTACTTTTAAACGGAATCACGTGTGTCGCTCGCCCAAATAGGAATACAGGAAAACTGAAAAGTGATATATCGCACTGTAAGGCACAGAAACAAGTTTCCAAAAGAAGAACAGAAATGCAAAGCACTACTTTGTAAACTAAATCACATGTGTGTCGCTCTCTCAATTAGTAGTACAGGAAAACTGAAAAGTGATATATCAAACTGTACGGCAAAAAAACAATTTTTCATCGAAAGAACAGAAACGCATAGAACAACTTTGTAAACTAATTCACATACGTTTTGCTTGTTCAATTATTATAACAGGAAAACTGAAAAGTGATATAACCCTAACCCTAACCCTAACCCTACCCTAACCCTAACACTAACCCTAACCCTAACCCTAACCCTAACCCTAACCCTAACCCCTAACCCTAACCTAACCTAACCCTAACCCTAAACTTGTTCCTAACAGGAACAAGTTTCCAAGGAAAGACCATAAACGCAAAGGACTACTGTGTAAACTAAATCACATGTGTGTCACTTGCTAAATTAGAAATACAGGATAACTGAAAAGTGATGTATCCCACTGTACAGCACAGGAACAAGTTTAGAACGAAAGAACAGAAGAACAAATCACTACTTTTTTTTTTTTTTATTCATCAGTTACATTTTATTAACTCTGTATCCCAGCCGTGTCCCGATCCTCATTCCCTCCCAGTCCCTCCCTCCCTCCCTCATCTCCACTGTGCCCCTTTCCAAGTCCACTGATAGGGGGACCTCCTCCCATTCATCTGATCCTATTTTATCAGGTATCTTCAGGACTGGCTGCAAAGCCCTCCTCTGTGGCCTAACAGGACTTCTCCTCCTTCCCTTCGGGGTGGGGAGACCAAAGAGCCAGTCATTGGGTTCCTGATAGAAATAGTCCTTGTTCCCCACTTTGGGAAACCAATTGGTTACTGAGCTACCACAGGCTACATCTGAGCGGAGGTTCTAGGTTATATCCATACATGGTCCTTGGTTGAATGTCAGTCTCAGAAAAGACCCTGTGCCCAGATATATTTGGTCCTTGTGGAGCTCCTATCGTTTCCCCATCAGACTAACTCCCTTCTTTCTTATGATTCCCTGTACTCTGCCAAAGGTTTGGTCATGAGTCTTTGCTTTGAAAACACTGCTAGTTAGAGTCTTTCAGATGCACTCAGTAGACTCCTTTCATACATTCAATGCACATCCCATCTGTCTTTCTAAACGAGGATTGATCATCTTACCCCATGTCCACTCAATTGATTATCTTTTTTAGGTGTATAGATTTCATTATGTTTATCATATCTTATAGGTCTATATAAGTGAGTATATCCCATGTTTGTCTTTCTCCTTCTGGGATATTTCACTCAGAATGATCTTTTCTAGATCCCACCATTTGCCTTCAAATTTCATGATTTCCTCCTTTTTGATTGCTGAGTAGTATTCCATTGTATAAAAATACCACAATTTCTGTACCCATTCCACTGTTGATGGACATCTGGGTTGTTTCAGGTTCTGGCTATTACAAATAGAGCTGCTATAAACATGGTTGAGCAAGTGTCCTTTTGTGTACTTGAACAAACGTTGGGTATATACCTAGCAGTGGTATAGCTGGGTCTGGAGGAAGCACTATTCCTATTTGTCTTAGAAAGCGCCAGATAGTTTTCCAGAGTGGTTGTACCAGTTTACATTCCCACCAGCAGTGGAGGAGGGTTCCCTTTCTCCACAACCTCTCCATGTGTGTTATCGCTGAGTTTTTCATCTTGGCCATTCTGATGGGTGTAAGGTGATATCTCAGGGTCGTTTTGATTTGCATTTCCCTGATGACTAATGAGGATGAGCATTTCTTTAAGTGTTTTTCTGCCATTCGATATTCCTCTATCGAGAATTCTCTGTTTAGCTCTGTTCCCCATTTTTAACTGGATTACTTGGATTGCTGCTTTTCAGCTTCTTTAGTTCTTTGTATATACTGGATATTAGTCCTCTGTCAGATAAAGGGTTAGTGAAGATTCTTTCCCAATCTGTAGGCAGTCGTTTTATTTTGATGATGGTATCCTTTGCTTTACAGAAACTTTTCAGTTCCCTGAGGTCCCATTTATTGATTGTTGCTCTTAGAGCCTGTGCTGTTGGTGTTTGTTCAGGAAGTTGTCTCCTGTGCCAATGAGTTCTAGGCTGTTACCCACTTTTTTTTCCAATTGATTTAGGGTATCTGGTTTTATGTTGAGGTCCTTGATCCACTTTGACTTTAGTTTTGTGCAGGGTGATAAATATGGATCTATTTTCATTTTTCTGCATGTAGACATCCAGTTGGTCCAGCACCATTTGTTGAAGATGCTGTCTTTTTTCCATTGAATGGATTTGGCTTCTTTGTCAAATATAGAGTATTCATAGGTGTGTGGATCTATTTCTGTGTCTTCTATGCGGTTCCATTGATCCTCCTTTCTGTTTCTATGCCAATACCATGCAGTTTTTATTACTGTTGCCCTGTAGTACAGCTTGAGATCAGGAATGGAGATACCTCCAGATGATCTGTTGTTGTACAGGATCGTTTTGGAGATTCTGGGTTTTTTGTTTCTCCATATGAAGCTGAGAATCTTTTTTTCGAGGTCTGTAAAGAATTGAGTTGGTATTTTGATGGGAATTGCATTGAATCTGTAGATTGCTTTTGGCAGTATGGCCATTTTCACAATGTTAATCCTACCAATCCATGAGCACGGGAGATCTTTCCATCTTCTGATATCTTCTTTGATTTCTTTCTTCAGAGACTTGAAGTTTTTCTCAAACAGGTCTTTCACTTGCTTGGTTAGAGTCACACCAAGGTACTTTATGTTATTAGTGGCTATTGTGAAGGGTGTTGTTTCCCTAATTTCTTTCTCAGCCTTTTTGTCTTTGGTATATAGGAGGGCTTCTGATTTTTTTGAGTTGATTTTGTATCCTGCCACTTTGCTGAAGGTGTTTATCAGCTGAAGGAGTTCTCTGGTTGAATTTTTGGGGTCGCTCATGTATACTATCATATCATCTGCAAATAGTGACACTTTGACCTCTTCCTTTCCGATTTGTATCCCCTTGATCTCCTTTAGTTGTCTTATTGCTCTGGCTAGGACTTCAAGTACTATGTTGAAGAGATATGGGGACAATGGACAGCCTTGTCTTGTCCCTGATTTCAGTGGGATTGATTTAAGTTTCTCTCCATTGAGTTTGATGTTAGCTATAGGCTTGCTATATATTGCCTTTATTATGTTTAGGTATGTGCCTTGTATCCCTGATCTCTCCAAGACTTTAAACATGAATGGGTGTTGGACTTTGTCAAATGCTTTTTCGGCATCTAAGGAGATGATCATGTGGTTTTTCTCCTTCAGTTTGTTTATGTAGTGGATTACATTGATGGATTTCCGTATGTTGAACCACCCTTGCATGCCTGGGATGAAGCCTACTTGGTCATGGTGGATGATATCTTTGATATGTTCTTGGATCTGGTTTGCAAGTATTTTATTGAGTATTTTTAAGTCAATGTTCATAAGAGAGATAGGCCTGAAGTTCTCTTTTTTGTTGGGTCTTTGTGTGGTTTAGGTATTAAGGTGACTGTGGCTTCATAGAATGAGTTTGGTAGTGTTCCTTCTGTTTCTATTTTGTGGAATAGCTTGAGGAGAATTGGAGTTAGCACTTCTTTGAAGGTCTTGTAGAATTCTGGGCTGAAGCCATCTGGTCCGGGGCTTTTTTTGGAGGGGAGACTGTTAATGACTGCTTTGATTTCCTTGGGAGATATAGGGCTATTCAGTCTTTCTACCTGATCTTGACTTAGTTTTGGTAGATGGAATCTTTCAAGAAAATTATCCATTTCATTTAGATTCTCAAATTTTGTGGCATATAGGCTTTTGTAGTATGACCTAATAATTGTTTGGATTTCCTCAATGTCTGTGGTTATGTCCCCATTTTCATTTCTGATTTTGCTGATCTGGATAGTTTCCTCTCTTTTTTTAGTTAGTTTGGCTAAGGGTTTGTCTATCTTGTTGATTTTCTCAAAGAACCAGCTTTTTGTCTCATTGATTCTTTGGATAGTTTTATTTGTTTCTAGTTGATTGATTTCAGCCCTTAGTTTGATTATTTCCAGCCGTCTGCTCCTCTTGGGTGTATCTGCTTTTTTTTTTTTTCTAGGGTTTTCAGTTGGGCCATTAAGTTGTTTGTATGTGATGTTACGAATTTCTTCTTGCAGGCACTTAGTGCTATAAATTTTCTTCTGAGCACTGCTTTCAATGTGTCCCATAAATTTGGGTATGTTGTGCCTTCCTTTTCATTGAATTCTAGGAAGTCTTTAATTTCTTTCTTTATTTCTTCCTTAACCCAGCTGTCATTGAGTAGTAAGTTGTTCAGTTTCCATGTGCATGTCGGCTTTTTGTTGTTTCTGTTGTTGTTGATGTCTAGCTTTAGTCCATGGTGGTCAGATAGTATACAAGGGATTATTTCAATCCTTTTGTATCTGTTGAGGCTTGCTTTGTGACCCACTATATGGTCTATTTTGGAAAAGGTTCCATGCGGTGCTGAAAAGAAGGTGTACTCTTTTGAGTTTGGGTGAAACGATCTGTAGACGCCTATTAGGTCCATTTGATTTAGGAATTCTGTGAGTGCTTTTATTTCCCTATTTGGTGTCTGTCTAGTTGATCTGTCCCTTGGTGAGAGTGGAGTGTTGAAGTCTCCCACTATTAAGGTATTAGGATCAATGTATGATTTAAGCTTTAATAATGTTTCATTTACGAATGTCGGTGCTCTTGTATTTGGGGCATAGATATTCAAGATTGTGATGTCCTCTTGGAGGATTTTTCCTTTGATGAGAATATAGTGGCCCTCCTTATCTTTTTTTTTTTATTAACTTGGGTTGAAAGTCTATTTTATTAGATATTAGGATGGCTACTCCAGCTTGTTTTCTGGAACCATTTGCTTGAAAAACAGTTTTCCAGCCCTTTACTCTGAGGTAATGTTTGTCTTTGTTGCATAGGTGTGTTTCTTGGATGCAACAGAATGTTGGATCCTGTTTCCTTAACCATTCTGTTAGCCTGTGTCTTTTTATTGGTGAGTTGAGTCCATTGATATTGATAGATAATAGTGACCAATGCATGTTAGTTCCTTTTGTAATGGAGTCGATGATCTAACCCTGTTTCATTGCTGGTTTTCTTTTCATTTTTGTTGGGACATTATCTGTATGCCCTGTTTTCTTGGGTGAGTTTGTTTTCATTGGATTGGAGTTTTCCTTCTAGTATCTTCTGTAGGGATGGTTTGCTGTGTAGATATTGTGTAAACTTAGTTTTGTCATGGAATATTTTGTTTTCTCCATCTATGTTGATTGAAAGCTTTGCAGGGTATAGTAGTCTGGGTTGACACTTGTGATCTCTTAGAGTCTCCATGATACTTGCCCAGGCCCTTCTGGCTTTCATAGTTTCTGATGAGAAGTCTGGTGTGATTCTGATAGCTCTACCTTCATATGTTACTTGGCCTTTTTCCCTTGCTGCTTTTAATATCTTTTCTTTGTTCTGTAGATTTAGTGTTTTGACTATGATGTGACGTGATGTGTTTCTTTTCTGGTCTAGTCTATTTGGAGTTCTGTAGGCCTCCTGTATATTTATGGACATCTCTTTCTTTAAGTTGGGAAAATTTTCTTGTATGATTTTCTTGAAAATATTTTCTGGACCTTGAGTCTGGAGTCTTCTTTTTCGTGAATTCCTATTATTCTTAGATTTTGTCTTTTCATAGCATCCTTGATTTCTTGGATATTTTGTGATTGGAACTTTTCTGATTTTACTTTTTCTTGAGAGAAGTATCCATTTCTGCAAGTGTGTCTTCAGCTCCAGAGATTCTCTCTTCCATCTCTTGTATTCTGTTGGTGATGCTTACTTTTGTGGTTCCTGATCTTTTCTCCAAGTTCTCCAGCTCAAGAGTTTTCTCATTTTGTGTTTTCTTTATTGATTCTAATCCTGTTTTCATGTCTTGCACCATTTCTTTCACGTGTTTGAATTTGGATTCCTGACTTTCTACGATGGCCTCTATTTCTTTTTTCATTTCCTTCTTATATGCCACTAATTTTTCCTCTACTTGTGTATCTATTTGTTTGGCTATGTTTGCCTGTGTTTCTTTAAGGATATTGTCTATTTCTTCTTTCTTTGCCTCCAATTGACGGGCCATTTCTTTGAAAGACTTGTTCATTTCCTCCTTATGAGCCTCAAATAATTGGGCAAGCATGGCTTTAAAATCATTTTCCTGTGCTTCTGCTGAATTGGAGTATCCATTGATTTTGGGGTTTGCTGGTGAAGTCATGATGTCCTGATTTATGTTGGAAGTGTTCTTTCGCCTACCCCTGGCCATTGGCTTATCTGAAACCTTCCCTGTTTGTTTTTGGATTCTGCAGATCAGACTGGTGCTGTTTCTCTCTGGTATCTGGAGAGTTCTTCAGGAAGCTGAGCACTCTCAGCGTGTGCTGAGGACTAGCTGTACCTGTGGGAGGAAAGTACGCAGGCGTAAACGGGGCAAATGCAAGCGTGTGTGCGTGTGCACATGTGTGTGTGACTGTGTGTGTAAGTGTGCGTGGATGAGTTTCTCGAGGGACAGAGTGATGGCTAAGGTTGAACCCTTGAGTGTGTGGGAGGGGCTCTGCACTGTATATGTCACAGGCGCTAATGATGATTGCAGTGCAATTTCTGGCATTAAGTGTCTTAACTCCTCAATCAGGCCCACAGGGCAGGAACTTCAATGTCCCTAGTTCCCCTCTGTCTCCCAAAGTGGGTATGTGGGTGGGAAGGGGGTTCGATGCCTGGCTTCTGATTTAGAAGGACCCAGGATCTGGGGAACTGCAGATTCTCAAGGGTGCACTCACTTACAGGCAGGTTTCCTGGCAGAGATCGTGGTATCCGGGGCTCTCTGCTCTCTGGTTTGGCCCTGCTCCTTTGATGTGTTCCGCCAGTTCTGTGCTGCTGTCACTGCCAGGTTCTGAGGTCTTGCTGCAGCTGGAGATGTCAGGGTGGTCACTACAGCAGGGATGGTGTAATTCGCTCAATTAGGAATACAGGAAAACTGAAAAGTGATATATCGAACTGTACAGCACAGGAACAAGTTTAGATCGAAAGAACAGAAAAACAAATCACTACTTTTAAAAGGAATCACATGTGTGTCGCTTGCTCAATTATTAATACAGGAAAACTGAAAAGTGATATAAGCCTAACCCTAACCCTAACCCTAACACCCTAACCCTAACCCTAACCCAAACGCCTAACCCTAACCCTAACACTAACCCTAACCCTACCCTAACCCTATCCCTAACCCTAACCCTAACCGTAACATTAACCCTAACTTGTTCCTATACCTAACAGGAACAAGTTTCCAAGGAAAGAACATAAACGCAAAACACTACATTGCAAACTAAATCATATGTGTGTCACTCACTCAATTAGGAATACAGGAAAACTGAAAAGTGATATATCACACTGTACAACACAGAAACAAGTTTAGATTGAAAGAACAGAAAAACAAATCACTACTTTTTTTTTTTTTTTAATTCTTAAGCAAGTTTTAATATTCAATAGATTTTTTTTTAGATTTAAATTTATTTATTTTTTTTAAATTTTTCATCAATTACACTTTATTCATTCTGCATCCCCCATAAGCTCCTCCCTCCTCCCCTCCCAATCCCACCCTCCTTCCTCCCTCTGCTTGCATGCCACTCCCCAAGTCCACTAATAGGGGAGGTTCTCCTCTCCTTTCTGATCTTAGTCTGTCAGTTCACATCAAAAGTGGCTGCATTGTCCTCTACTATGGCCTGATAAGGCTGCTCCCCCCCAGAGGGAGGTGATCAAGGAGCAGGCCAATCAGATTATGTCAGAGGCAGTCCCTCTTCATTTACTTTGTAACCCAATTGGACTCTGAACTGCCCTGGTCTACATCTGTGCAGGGATTCTGGGTTATATCCATGAATAGTCCTTGGTTGGAGTATGAGTCTCTGGGAAGTTCCCTGTGTTCAAATTTTCTTGTTCTGTTGCTCTCCATGTGGAGACCCTGTCCTCTCCAGCTCTTACTATTTCCCAGTTCTTACCTAAAATTCCATTCACTCTGCCCGACAGTTGCCCATCAGGCTCAGCATCTGCTTTGATAGTCTGAAGGGCAGAGGCTTTCAGAGGCCCTCTGTGGTAGGTTCCTAGGTTGTTTCCTGTTTTCTTCTTCTTCTGATGTCCATCCTCTTTGCCTTTCAGGATGGGGATTGGACATTTTAGTTAGGGTCCTCTCTCTTGCTTAGTTTCTTTAGATGCACAGGTTTTAGTGGGTTTGTGCTATGTTGTATGTCTATATGAGTGAGTATATACCATGTGTGTCTTTTTGCTTCTGGGACAACTCACTCAGGATGATCCTTTCCAGATCCCACCATTTACCTGCAAATTTCATGATTTCCTTATTTTTCATTGCTGAGTAATATTCCATTGTGTAGATGTACCACAATTTCTGCATCCATTCTTCAGTTGAGGGGCATCTGGGTTGTTTCCAGCTTCTGGCTATTACAAATAAAGCTGCTACAAACATGGTTGAGCAAATGTCCTTTTGTGTACTTGAGCCTCTTTTGGATATATGCCCAGGAGTGGTATGGCTGGATCTTGAGGAAGCGCTATTCCTAGTTGTCTGAGAAAGTGCCAGATTGATTTCCAGAGTGGTTGTACAAGTTTACATTCCCACCAGCAGTGGAGGAGGGTTCCCCTTTCTCCACAACCTCTCCAGCATGTGTTGTCACTTGAGTTTTTGATCTTGGCCATTCTCATGGGTGTAAGGTGAAATCTCAGGGTTGTTTTGATTTGCATTTCCCTAATGGCTAGTGAGGTTGAGCATTTCTTTAAGTGCTTCTCTGCCATTCGGTATTCCTCTACAGAGAATTCTCTGTTTAGCTCTGTTCCCCATTTTTTAAGTGGATTACTTGGTTTGCTGCTTTTCAGCTTCTTTAGTTCTTTATATATACTGGATATGAGTCCTCTGTCAGATAAAGGGTTGGTGAAGATTCTTTCCCAATCTGTAGGTGGTCGCTTTGTTTTGATGATGGTGTCCTTTGCTTTACAGAAGCTTTTCAGTTTCATGAGGTCCCATTTATTGACTGTTGCTCTTAGAGCCTGTGCTGTTGGTGTTCTGTTCAGGAAGTTTTCCCCTGTACCAATGAGTTCTAGGGTATTTCCCACTTTTTTTTCAAGCCGATTTAATGTGTCTGGTTTTATGTTGAGGTCTTTGATCCACTTGGACTTCAGTTTTGTGCAGGGTGACAAGTATGGATCTATTTTCATTTTTCTACATGTAGACATCCAGTTAGACCAGCACCATTTGTTGAAGATGCTATCTTTTTTCCATTGTATGGTTTTGGCATCTTTGTCAAAGATCAGGTGTCCATAAGTGTGTGGGTTGATTTCTGGGTCCTCTGTTCGGTTCAGGTAGGATTTGCTGAAGGAGGCAGAGGCAGGAGGATCACGAGTTCGAGGCCAGCCTGGGCTACACAAATCACTACTTTTAAACGGAATAACATGTGTGTTGCTCGCTCAAATATTAATACAGGAAAACTGAATAGTGATATATCGCACTGTACGGCACAGAAACAAGTTTCCATTGAAAGAACAGAAAGGCAAAGCACAACTTTGTATACTACTTAACATACGACGCCTGCTCAATTATTATAACAGGAAAACTGAAAAGTGATATATCGCACTGTACAGCACAGGAACAAGATTCGAACTAAAGAAGAGAAAAGCAAACCACTACTTTGTAAAGTAAATCACCTGTGCGTCGCTCGCTGAATTAGGAATACAGGAAAACTGAAAAGTGTTATCTCACACTGTACAGCACAGAAACAAGTTTTCATCGAAAGAACAGAAACACAAAGCACAACTTTGTAAACTAATTCAAATACGTGTCGCCTGTGCAATTATTGTAACAGGGAAACTGAAAAGTGATATAACCCTAACCCTAACCCTAACCCCCTAAATCTAACCCTAACCCTAACCCTAACCCTAACCCCTAACCTTAACACTATCCCTAACCTTAACCCTACCTTGTTCCTTACAGGAACAAGTTTCCAAGGAAATAACATAAACGCAAAGCACTCCTTTGTAAACTAAATAACCTGTGTGTCACTCGCTCACGTAGGAATACAAGAAAACTGAAAAGTGATATATCGACCTGTACGGCAAAGAAACAGGTTTTCATCGAAAGAACAAAAACGCAAAGCACAACTTTGTAAACTAATTCACATACGTGTTGCCAGTTCAATTATTTTAACAGGAAAACTGAAAATTGATAGAACCCTAACCCTAACCCTAAGCCCCTAACCCTAACCAAAACCCTAACCCTAACTCTAACCCTAACCCTAGCCCTAACACCTCACCCTAACCCTAACCCTAAACCTGACAATACCCTAACCCTGACACTATCCCAATCCCTAAACCTAACTTGTTCCTAACAGGAACAAGTTTCCAATGAAAGAACAGACACGCAAAGCACAACTTTGTAAATTAATTCACATACATGCCTCCTGTTCAATTATTAAAAAAGGAAAACTGAAACGTGATATAACCCTAACCCTAACCCTAACCCCTTATCCCTAACCTTAAGCCCTTAACCCTAACCCTAACCCTAACCCTAACCCTAGCCCTAAACCTAACCCTAACTTGTTCCTAACAGGAACAAGTTTCCAACGAAAGAACATAAACGCAAAGCACTACTTTGTAAACTAAATCACGTATGTGTTGCTCGCTCAATTAGGAATACAGGAAAACTGAAAAGCAATATTTCGAAATGTACGGCAAAGAAGCAAGTTTACATCGAAAGAAGAGAAACACAAAGCACAACTTTGTAAAAGTAATTCACATACGTGTCACCTGTTCAAATATTATAACAGGAAAACTGAAAAGTGATATAACCCTAACCCTAACCCTAACCCTAAACCCAACATAACGTTCAACCTAAAGCTTAACTTGTTCCTAACAGGAACAAGTTCCCAACGAAAGAACATAAACGCAAAGCACTACTTTGTAAACTAAATCACTTGTGTGTCACTCGTTCAGTTAAGAATACAGGAAAACAGAAAAGTTATATATCGCACTGTACAGCACAGGAACGAGTTTCGAATGAAAGAACAGAAAATCAAAGCACTACTTTGTAAACTGAATCACATGTGTGTCGCCGCTCAATTAGGAATACAGGAAAACTGAAAAGTGATATCTCGACTGTACCTCACAGAACCATGTTTCCAATGAAAGAACAGAAATTTAAAGCACAACTTTGTAATCTAAGTAAAATGTTTATAGCCCTCTTAATTAGGAACACAGGAAAATGAAAAGTGATATCTCCTCTTTAGAGCACAGAAAGAAGTTTCCAATAAACAGAAATGAAATAAACAATAGAAACGAAAAGCACAACTTTGGAAACTAAATCACATGTGTGTCACCCGTTGAATTAGGAATACAGGAAAACTGAAAAGTGATATCTCCCACTGTAGTGCACAGAAACAAGTTTCCAATGAAAGAAAAGAAATATAAAGCACAACTTTGCAAACTAAGTAACATGTGTGTCGCTTAGCTCAATTAGGAATACAGGAAAACTAAAAGTGATATCTCGTGACTGTACCACACAGAAACAAGTTTCCACCAAAAGAATAGAAAGGAAAGTCACAACTTTGTAAACTAAATCACATTTGTGTCGCCCTTAAATTAGGAATACAGGAAAACTGAAAAGTGATATCTCCCATTTTAGAGCACAGAAAGAGGTTTCAATGAAAGCACAGAAACACAAACCACAACTTTGGAAAATGAATCACATGTGTGTCGCCAGTTCCATTAGGAATACAGGAAAACTGAAAAGTGATATCTCCCACTTGAAAGCACAGAAAGAATTTTCAATCGAAAATACAGAAATGTAAAGCACAACTTTGTAAACAAAATAACATGTGTGTCACCCGTTCAATTAGGAATACAGGAAAACTAAAAAGTGATATCTCCCACTTTAGAGCACAGAAAAAGTTTCCAATGAAAGAACTTTAACGCAAAGCAGAGCTTTGGAAAATAAATCACATCTGTGTCGCACGTTCAATTAGGAATACAGGAAAACTGAAAAGTGATATCTCGCACTGTACCTCACAGAAACAAATTTCCAATGAAAGAACAGAAACACAAAGCACAACTTTGTAAACTAAGTAACATGTGTGTCGCCTGCACAATTAGGAATACAAGAAAACTGAGAAGTGATATCATCCACTTTAGAGCACAGAAAAAGTTTCCAGTGAAAGAACAGAAAAGCAATGCACAACTTTGGAAATTAAATCACATGTGTGTCACCCATTCAATTAGGAATAGAAGAAAACTGAAAAGTGATATCTCACACTATACCTCAAAAAACAAGTTTCCAATTAAAGAACAGAAATAAAAAGCACAACTTTGCAACTAAGTAACATGTGTGTCGACTGCTCAAGTAGGAATACAGGAAAACTGAAAAGTGCTATCTCCCACTGTAGTGCACAAAAAGAAGTTTCCAATGAAAGCACAGAAACACAAAGCACAACTTTGGAAAATAAATCACATGTGTGTCGCCCGTTCCATTGGGAATACAGGAAAACTGAAAAGTGATATCTCACACTGTACCACACAGAAACAAGTTTCCAACGAAAGAAGAGAACTGTAAAGTACAAATTTGTAAAGTAAGTAACATGTGTGTTGCCCTTTCAATTAGGAATACAGGAAAACTGAAAAGTGATATCTCCCATTTTAGAGCACAGAAAGAGGTTTCCAATGAAAGCACAGAAACACAAACCAAAACTTTGGAAAATGAATCACATGTGTGTCGCCAGTTCCATTAGGAATACAGGAAAACTGAAAAGTGATATCTCCCACTTGAAAGCACAGAAAGAATTTTCAATCGAAAATACAGAAATGTAAAGCACAACTTTGTAAACAAAATAACATGTGTGTCACCCGTTCAATTAGGAATACAGGAAAACTAAAAAGTGATATCTCCCACTTTAGAGCACAGAAAAAGTTTCCAATGAAAGAACTTTAACGCAAAGCAGAGCTTTGGAAAATAAATCACATCTGTGTCGCACGTTCAATTAGGAATACAGGAAAACTGAAAAGTGATATCTCGTGACTGTACCTCACAGAAACAAATTTCCAATGAAAGAACAGAAACACAAAGCACAACTTTGTAAACTAAGTAACATGTGTGTCGCCTGCACAATTAGGAATACAAGAAAACTGAGAAGTGATATCATCCACTTTAGAACACAGAAAAAGTTTCCAGTGAAAGAACAGAAAAGCAATGCACAACTTTGGAAATTAAATCACATGTGTGTCACCCATTCAATTAGGAATAGAAGAAAACTGAAAAGTGATATCTCGACTATACCTCAAAAACAAGTTTCCAATTAAAGAACAGAAATAAAAAGCACAACTTTGCAACTAAGTAACATGTGTGTCGACTGCTCAAGTAGGAATACAGGAAAACTGAAAAGTGCTATCTCCCACTGTAGTGCACAAAAAGAAGTTTCCAATGAAAGCACAGAAACACAAAGCACAACTTTGGAAAATAAATCACATGTGTGTCGCCCGTTCCATTGGGAATACAGGAAAACTGAAAAGTGATATCTCACACTGTACCACACAGAAACAAGTTTCCAACGAAAGAAGAGAACTGTAAAGTACAAATTTGTAAAGTAAGTAACATGTGTGTTGCCCTTTCAATTAGGAATACAGGAAAACTGAAAAGTGATATCTCCCATTTTAGAGCACAGAAAGAGGTTTCCAATGAAAGCACAGAAACACAAACCACAACTTTGGAAAATGAATCACATGTGTGTCGCCAGTTCCATTAGGAATACAGGAAAACTGAAAAGTGATATCTCCCACTTGAAAGCACAGAAAGAATTTTCAATCAAAATACAGAAATGTAAAGCACAACTTTGTAAACAAAATAACATGTGTGTCACCCGTTCAATTAGGAATACAGGAAAACTAAAAAGTGATATCTCCCACTTTAGAGCACAGAAAAAGTTTCCAATGAAAGAACTTTAACGCAAAGCAGAGCTTTGGAAAATAAATCACATCTGTGTCGCACGTTCAATTAGGAATACAGGAAAACTGAAAAGTGATATCTCGCACTGTACCTCACAGAAACAAATTTCCAATGAAAGAACAGAAACACAAAGCACAACTTTGTAAACTAAGTAACATGTGTGTCGCCTGCACAATTAGGAATACAAGAAAACTGAGAAGTGATATCATCCACTTTAGAGCACAGAAAAAGTTTCCAGTGAAAGAACAGAAAAGCAATGCACAACTTTGGAAATTAAATCACATGTGTGTCACCCATTCAATTAGGAATAGAAGAAAACTGAAAAGTGATATCTCGCACTATACCTCAAAAAACAAGTTTCCAATTAAAGAACAGAAATAAAAAGCACAACTTTGCAACTAAGTAACATGTGTGTCGACTGCTCAAGTAGGAATACAGGAAAACTGAAAAGTGCTATCTCCCACTGTAGTGCACAAAAAGAAGTTTCCAATGAAAGCACAGAAACACAAAACACAACTTTGGAAAAAAAATCACATGTGTGTCGCCTGTTCCATTGGGAATACAGGAAAACTGAAAAGTGATATCTCGCACTGTACCACACAGAAACAAGTTTCCAACGAAAGAAGAGAACTGTAAAGTACAAATTTGTAAAGTAAGTAACATGTGTGTTGCCCTTTCAATTAGGAATACAAGAAAACTGAAAAGTGATATCTCCCACTTGAGAGCACAGAAAGAAGTTTCCATCGAAAATACAGAAATGTAAAGCACAACTTTGTAAACTAAGTCACATGTATGTCAACCATTCAATTAGGAATACAGGAAAACTGAAAAGAGATATCTGCACTCTGGTGCACAGAAACAAGAAACATGTGTGTTAACTGCACAATTAGCAATATAGGAAAACTAAAATGTGATATCTTCCGCTTTAGAGCACAGAAAGAAGTTTCCAATGAAAGAACAGCAACTCAAAGCACAACTTTGGAATCTAAATCACATGTGTGTCAACCGTTCAATTATTATAACAGGAAAACTGAAAAGTGATATATCGCACTCTACAGCACAGGAAGAAGTTTTGAACGAAAGACTAGAAAAGCAAATCACTACTTTGTAAACTAAACCACATGTGTGTCGCTTGCTCAATTACGAATATAGGAAAACTGAGAATTGATATATCGCACTGTATAGCACAGGAACAATTTCCACCAAAATAACAGAAACGCAAAGCACAACTTTGTAAACTAATTCACATATGTGTCGCCTGTTCAATTATTATAACAGGAAAACTGAAAAGTGATATAACCCTAACCCTAACCCTACCCCTAACCCCCTAACCCTAACCCTAACACTAACACTAACCCCTAACCCTAACCCTAACCCTAACCCTAACCCTAACCCTACCCTAACCATAACCCTAACCCTAACCTAACCTTCAACCTAACCCTAACTCATTCCTAACAGGAACAAGTTTCCAACGAAAGAACATAAACGTAAAGCACTACTTTTTAAACTAAATCACATGTGTGTCTCTCGCTCAGTTAAGAATACAGGAAAAAAAAGATATATATCGCACTGTACAGCACAGGAACAAGTTTCCAACGAAAGAACAGAAAAGCAAAGCACTACTTTGTAAAGAGAATCACGTGGGCGTAGCTCGCTCAATTTGGAAAACAGAAAAACTGAAAAGTGTTATCTCCCACTGTACAGCACAGAAACAAGTTTCCATCGAAAGAACAGAAACGCAAAGCACAACTTTATAAACTGATTCACATATGTGTCACCCGTTCAATTATTATAACAGGAAAACTGAAAAGTGATATAACCCTAACCCTAACCCTAACATTAACCCTAACCCTAACCCGCTAAACCTAACCCTAACCCTAACGCTAACCCTAACCCCCTAATCGTAACCTTAACCCTAACTGTAACCCTACCCTAACCCTAACCCTAACCCTAACCCTAACACCCTAACCCTAACCCTAACCCTAACCCTAACCCTAACCCTAACCCTCTAACCCTAACCCTAACCCTAACCCAAACTCCTAACAGGAACAAGTTTCCAACGAAAGAACTTAAAGGCAAAGCGCTCCTATGTAAACTAAATCACATCTGTGTTGCTCGCTCAGGTAGGAATACAAGAACACTGAAAAGTGATATATCGAATTGTACGTCAAAGAAATAAGTTTACATCGAAAGAACAGAAACGCAAAGCACAACTTTGTAAACTAATTCACTTAACGTGTCGCCTGTACAATTATTATAACAGGAAAACTAAAAATGATATAACCCTAACACTAACTCTAACCCTAACCTTAACCCCTAACCCTAACCCTAACCCCTAACCTTAACCTTAACCTAACCTAACCCTAAGTTTTTCCTAACAGAAACAAGTTTCCATCGAAAGAACATAAACGCAAAGCACTACTTTGCAAACTAAATCACATGTGTGTCGCTTGCTCAATTAGGAATACAGGAAAACTAAAAATTGTTATCTCGCCCTGTACAGCACAGAAACAAGTTTCCATCGAAATAACATAAACACACAGCACTCCTTTGTAAACTAAATCACCTGTGTGTCGCCGCTCAGGTAGGAATACAAGAAAAAACTGAAAAGTGATATATCGAACTATATGGCAAAGAAACAAGTTTTCATCGAAAGAATAGAAACACAAAGCAAAACTTTGTAAACTAATTCACATACGTGTCGCCTGTTCAATTATTATAACAGGAAAACTGAAAAGTGATGTAACCCTAACCCTAACCCTAACGGTAACCCCCTAACCCTAACCCTAACCCTAACCCTATCCTAACCCTAACCCTAACCCTGACCCTAACCCCTAACCCAAATCCTAACTGTAACACTAACCCTAACCCTAACCCTAACACCTAACCTTAACCCTAACCCTAACCCTAACCCTAACCCTAACCCTAAAAACCTAAACCTAACCCTAACCCTAACCCTAAACCTAACCCTAACTTGTTCCTAACAGGAACAAGTTTTCAACAAAAGAACAGAAATCACACATGTGTCTATGGCTCAATTAGGAATACAGGAAAACTGAGAAGTGATATATCGCACTGTACTGCAGAGAAACAAGTTTCCAACTGAAGAAAAGAAACGCAAAGCTCTACTTTGTAAACTAAATCAAATGTGTGTGGCTCGCTCAATTAGGAATACACGAA
This sequence comes from Meriones psammophilus, assembly GCA_036365155.1. Lineage (NCBI taxonomy): Eukaryota > Metazoa > Chordata > Mammalia > Rodentia > Muridae > Meriones > Meriones psammophilus. Next base: position 10,604 of record JAEOAE010003942.1, on the reverse strand, counting down.
AACTGAAAAGTGATATACCGCACTCTACATCACAGGAACAAGTTTCCAACAAAAGAACAGGAAAGCAAAGCACTACTTTGTAAAGGGAATCACATGTGTGTCGCTCTCTCAATTAGGAATATAGGAAAACTGAAAAGTGTTATCTCAAGACTGTATGGCACAGAAACAAGTTTCCATCGAAAGAACAGAAACGCAAAGCACAGCTTTGTAAACTAATTCACATATGTATCACCCGTTCAATTATTATATCAGGAAAACTGAAAAGTGATATATCGCACTGTACAGCACAGAAACAAGTTTGCAACAGAAGAACAGAAACACAAAGCACTACTTTGTAAACTAAATCACATGTGTGTCGCTCGCTCAATTAGGAATACAGGAAAACTGAAAAGTGATATACGGCACTCTACAGCACAGGAACAAGTTTCCAAAAAAGAATAGAAAAGCAAAGCACTACTTTGTAAACTAAATCACCTGGAAAATTAGGAATACAGGAAAACTGAAAAGTGTTATCTCACACTGTACAGCACAGAAACAAGTTTTCCTCGAAAGAACAGAAACACAAAGCACAACTTTGTAAACTAATTCAAATACGTGTCGCCTGTGCAATTATTGTAACAGGGAAACTGAAAAGTGATATAACCCTAACCCTAACCCTAACCCTAACCCCTAAATCTAACCCTAACCCTAAGGCTAACCGTAACCCCTAACCTTAACCCTAACACTAACCCTAACACTACCTTGTTCCTAACAGGAACAAGTCTCCAAGGAAATAACATTAACGCAAAGCACTCCTTTGGAAACTAAATCACCTGTGTGCCGCTCGCTCAGGTAGGAATACAAGAAAACTGAAAAGTGATATATCGAACTGTACGGCAAAGAAACAAGTTTTCATCGAAGAACACAAACGCAAAAAGCACAACTTTGTAAACTAATTCACATACGTGTCGCCTGTTCAATTATTATAACAGGAAAACTGAAAAGTGATATAACCCTAACCGTAACCATAACCCTAACCCCCAAACCCTAACCATAACCCTACCCTAACCCTAACCCTAACCCCCTAACCCTAACCTAACACTAACCCCTAACCCTGACCCTAACCCTAACCCTGCCCTAAACCTAACCCTAACCTGAACTCTAACCCAAGGAACAAGTTTCCAAGGAAAGAACATAAACGCAAAGCACTACTTTGTAAACTAAATCACATGTGTGTCGCTAGCTCAATTAGGAATACAGGAAACCTGAAAAGCGATATAACGCACTGTACAGCACAGGAACAAGTTTCGAATGAAAGAACAGAGAAGCAAAGCACTACTTTGTAGACTAAATCACATGTGTGACACTCGCACAATTATTAATACAGGAAAACTGAAAAGTGATATAACGCACCATACAGCACAGGAACAAGTTTCCATCGAACGAATAAAAAGGCAAAGCACAACTTTGTAAACTAATTCACATACGGGTTGCCCTTTCAATTATTATAACAGGAAAAGTAAAAAGTGATATATAACACTGTATAGCAGAGAAAAAAGTTTCCAACAGAAGAACAGAAAAGCAAAGCGCGACTTTTAAACGGAATCACTTGTGTGTCGATCGCTCAATTATTAATACATGAAAACTGAAAAGTGTTATCTCGCACTGTACAGCACAGAAAAACAAGTTTCCATCGAACGAATAAAAAGGCAAAGCACAAATTTGTAAACTAATTCACATAAGTGTCGCCTGTTCAATTAGTAAAACAGAAAACTGAAAAGTGATATAACCCTAACCCTAACCTTAACCCTAACCCCATAACCCTAACCCTAACCGTAACACTAACCATAAACCTTAACCCTAACTGTAAACATAACCCTAACCCTAACCCTCCCCTAACCCTAACCCTAAATCTAACCCTCACCCTAAACCTAAATTGGTCCTAACAGGAACAAGTTTCCAACGAAAGAACATAAACACAAAGCACTACTTTGTAAACTAAATCACATGTGTGTCACTCGCTCATTTAGGAATACAGGAAAACTGTAAATTGTTATAACGCACTGTACAGCACAGGATCAAGTTTCGAACGAAAGAACAGAAAAGCAAAGCACTACTTTTAAACGGAATCACATGTGTGTTGCTCGCTCAATTAGGAATACAGGAAAACTGAAAAGTGTTATCTCGCACTGTATAGCACAGAAACAAGTTTCCATCGAAGGAACAGAAACGCAAAGCACAACTTTGTAAAATAAATCTCATGTGTGTCGCTAGCTCAATTAGGAATACAGGAAACTGAAAAGTGATGTATTGAACTGTACGGCAAAGAAACAAGTTTTTATTGGAAGAACAGAAACACAAAGCACAACTTTATAAACTAATCCAGATACGTGATGCCTGTTCAATTATTATAACAGGAAAACTGAAAAGTGATATAACCCTAACCCTAACCATAACCCTAACCCCCAAACGCTAACTCTAACCCTAACCCTAAACCCCTATCCCTAACCCTAACCTTAACCCTAACCCTAACCCTAACCATAACCCTAACCCTAACCCCTAACCCTAACACTAACCCTAACGCTAACCCCAGAACCCTAACACTAACACCAACCCTTACCTCTACCCTAACCCTAACCATAATCCTAACCCTAACCCTAACACTAACCCTAACTTAACCCTAACCCTAACCCTAACCCTAAACCTAACCTTAACCCTAACCCTAACCCTAACTTGGTCCCAACAAGAACAAGTTTCCAAAGAAAGGACAAAAACACAAAGCACTACTTTGTAAACTGAATCACAAGTGTGTCACTCGCTCAATTAGGAATACAGGAAAACAGAAAAGTGATATATCGCATGGTACAGCACAGGAACAAGTTTCCAACGAAAGAAGAGAAAAGCAAAGCACTACTTTGTAAACTAAATTACATGTGTGACGCACGTTCAATTAGAATACAGGGAAACTGAAAATTGTTATCTCGAACTTTACGGGACAGCAACAAGTTTCCATTGAAAAACAGAAACGCAAAGCACAACTTTGTAAACTACTTCACATACGTGTCGCCGGTTCAATTATTAAAACAGGAAAACTCAAAAGTGATATATCGCACTGTATAGCACAGGAACAAGTTTCCATCGAAAGAACAGAAAAGCAAAGCAGTACTTTGTAAACTAAATCACATGTGTGTGGCTCGCTCAATTAGGAATACAGGAAAACTGAAAAGTGATATATCACACTCTACAGCACAGGAACAAGTTTCCAACGAAAGAAGAGAAAAGCAAAGCACTACATTGTAAACTAAATTACATGTGTGTCGCTCGCTCAATTAGGAATACAGGAAAACTGAAAAGTGATATATCACACTGTACAGCACAGGATCAAGTTTCAAACGAAAGAACAGAAAAGCAAAGCACTACTTTGGGAACTGTGTCGCATTTGTGTCGCTTGCTCAATTAGGAATACTGGAAAACTGAAAAGTGTTATCTCACAGTGTATGGCACAGAAACAAGTTTCCATCGAAAGAACAGAAACGCAAAGCACATCTTTGTAAACTAATTCAAATACGTGTCGACTGTTCAATTATTATAATAGGAAAACAGAAAAGTGATATAACCCTAACCCTAACCCTAACCCCCTAACTAAACCCGAACATTAACCCTAACTTGTTCCGAACAGGAACAAGTTTCCAACCCAAGAACATAAACGCAAATCACTACTTTGTAAACTAAATCACATGTGTGCCACTTGCTTAATTAGGAATACAGGAAAACTGAAAAGTGATATATCGCACTGTATACAGCACAGGAACAAGTTTCGAAATAAAGAACAGAAAAGCCAAGCACTACTTTGTAAACTAAATCACATGTGTGTTGCTCGCTCAATTAAGAATAGAGGAAAACTGAAAAGTGATATATCAAACTGTATGGCAAATAAACAAGTTTTCATCAAAAGAACAGAAACGCAAAGCACAACTTTGTAAACTAATTCACATACGTGTTGCCCGTTCAATTATTATAACAGGAAAACTTAAAAGTGATATAACCCTTACCTAACCATAACCTAACACTAACCCTAACCCCTAACACTAACCCTAACCCTAACCCTAACCATAACCCTACCCTAAGCATAACCCAAACCCTAACCATAACTTGTTCCTACAAAGTACTACTTTTTAAACTAAATTACATGTGTGTTGCTCGCTCAATTAGGAATACAGGAAAACTGAAAAGTGATATATCGCACTGTACAGCAGAGGAACAGGTTTCAACAAAAGAACAGAAAAGCAAAGCACTACATTGTAAAATAAGTCACATGTGTGTGGCTCGATCAAATAGGAATATAGAAAAACTGTAAAGTGATATATTGAACTGCATTTACACAGAAACAAGTTTCCATCGAATGTACAGAAACGCAAAGATCAACTTTGTAAACTAATTCACATACATGTCGCCTGTTCAAATATTATAACAGGAAAACTGAAAAGTGATATAACCCTAACCTTATCCCTAACCCTAACACTAACCCCTAACTAAACCCTAACATTAACCCTAACTTGTTCCAACAGGAACAATTTTCCAACCAAAGAACATAAACACAAAGCACTATTTTGTAAACTAAATCACATGTGTGCCACGTGCTTAATTAGGAATACAAGAAAACTGAAAAGTGTTATATAGCACTGTACAGCACAGGAACAAGTTTCGAACAAAAGAACAGAAAAGTAAAGCACTACTTTCAAACTAAATCACATGTGTGTCGCCGCTCAATTAGGATTACAGGAAAACGGAAAAGTGATATATCGCACTGTACAGCACAGGAACAAGTTTCCAATGAAAGAACAGAAACACAAAGCACAACTTTGTAAACTAATTCACATAAATGTCGCCTCTTCAATTATTATAACAGGAAAACTGAAAAGTGATATAACCCTAACAATAACACTAACACCAACACTAACCCTAACCCTCTAACCCTTACCCAAACCCAAACCCTAACCCTAACCCTAACCCTAACCCTAACCCTACCTAAAACCTAACGCTAACGCTAACCCCTAACCCTAACCCTAACTTGTTCCTACAAAGCACTACTTTGTAAACTAAATCACATGTGTGTTGCTCGCTTAATTAGGAATACAGGATAACTGAAAAGTGATATATTGCACTGTATAGTACAGGAACAAGTTTCCAACAAAAGAAAAGAAAAGCAAAGGACTACTTTGTAAACTAAATCACATGTGTATTGCTGGCTCAATTAGGAATACAGGGAAACTGAAAAGTGTTACCTAGCATTGTATTGCCCAGAAAAAAGTTTCCATGGAAAGAACAGAAACGCAAAGCACAACTTTGTAACCTAATTCACATACGTGTCGCCTGTTCAATTTTTGTAACAGGAAAACTGAAAAGTGATATAACCCTAACCCCACCCCTATCACTAACCCCATATGCCTAACCCTAACCCCCAAACACTCACCCTAACAAAAACCCTAACCATAACCCCCTAACCCAAACCCTAACTCTAACACTAACCCAACCCTAACCTGATACCTAACCCTAAACCTAACCCTAACTTGTTCCTAACAGGAACAAGTTTCCAACCCAAGAACATAAACGCAAAGAACTACTTTGTAAACTAAATCACATGTGTGTCACTCACTCAATTAGGAATACAGGAAAACTGAAAAGTGTTATCTCACACTGTACGGCACAGAAACAAGTTTCCATCGAAAGAAGAGAAACGCAAAGCACAACTTTGTAAACTAATTCACATATGTATCGCCCGTTCAATTATTATAACAGGAAATCTGAAAAGTGATATATCACACTGTAGAGCACAGAAACAATTTTCCACGAAAAGAACAGAAACGGAAAGCACTACTTTGTAAACTAAATCACATGTGTGTACTCACTCAATTAGGAGTACAGGGAAAGTGAAAAGCGATAAATCGAAATGTACAGCAAAGAAACAAGTTTTCATCGAAAGAACAGAAACGGAAAGCACAACTTTCTAAACTAATTCACATTCGTGTCGCCTGTTCAATTATTATAACCGGAAAACTGAAAAGTGATATATTGAACTGTACAGCACAGGAACAAGTTTCCATCGAAAGAACAGAAACGCAAAGCACAACTTTGTAAACTAATTCACATTCGTGTCGACTGTTCAATTATTAGAGCAGGAAAACTGAAAAGAGATATAACCCTAACCCTAAGCCAATAACCCTAACCCTAACCCTAACTCTAAGCCCCTAACCCTAACCCTAACCCTAACCCCTCACCCTAACCCTAACCCTAACCCTAACCCTAACCCTAACCCTAACCCTAAGCCCCTAACCCTAACCCTAACCCTAACCCCTAACCCTAACCCTAAAACTAACGCTAACCCCTAACCCTAACACTAACCCTAACCCTACCCTAACACTAACCCCTTACCCTAACACTAACCCTAACCCTAACCCTAACCCCTAACCCTAACCCTAACCCTAACCCTTCCCTCCCCTAACGCTAACAGTAACCCTAACCCTAAAGCTAACTTGTTCCTAACAGAACAAGTTTCCAAGAAAGAACATAAACGCAAAGCACTACTTTGTAAATTAAATTACATGTGTGTCGCTTAAACAATTAGGAATACAGGAAAACTGAAAAGTGTTATCTCAAGACTTTACAGCACAGAAACAAGTTTCCATCGAAAGAACAGAAACGCAAAGTACAACTTTGTAAACTAATTCACAAACGGGTCGCCGGTTCAATTATTATAACAGGAAAACTGAAAAGTCATATATCGAACTGTACAGCAGAGGTACACGTTTCCATCGAAAGAACAGAAACGCAAAGCACAACTTTGTAAATTAATTCACATACGTGTCACCTATTCGATTATTATAACAGGAAAACTGAAAAGTGATATATCGCAGTGTACAGCACAGAAACTAGTTTCCAACAGAAGAAGAGAAACGGAAAGCACTACTTTGTAAACTAAATCACATGTGTGTCGCTCACTCAATTAAGAATACAGGTAATTTGACATCTTCCTTTCCAATTTGTATCCCCTTGATCTCCTTCAACTGTCTTATTGCTCTAGCAGGACTTCCAGCACTATGTTGAAGAGATATGCAGAGAGTGGGCAGCCTTGCCTTGTCCCTGATTTCAGTGGGATTGCTTTAAGTTTCTCTCCGTTCAGTTTGATGTTGGCTATAGGCTTGCTGTATATCGCCTTTACTATGTTTAGATATGTGCCTTGTATCCCTGATCTCTCCAATGCTTTGAACATGAATGGATGTTGGATTTTGTCAAAGTCTTTTTCAGGATCTAGGGAGATTATCATGTGGAAACAAGTTTCCAACAGAAGAACAGAAACGCAAAGCACTACTTTGTAAACTAAATCACATGTGTGTAGCTTGCTCAATTAGGAATTCAGGAAAACTGAAAAGCGATATATGGAAATGTACTGCAAAGAAAAAAGTTTTCAACGAAAGAACAGAAACACAAAGCACAACTGTATAAACAAATTCACATTAGTGTAGCCTGTTCAAATATTATAACAGGAAAACTGAAATGTGATATAACCCTAACCCTACCCGTAAGCCCCTAACCCTAACCCTACCCCTAACACTAACCCTAACCCCTAAACCTAACCCTAACCCAAACCCTAACCCTAACCCTACCCTAAACCTAACCCTAACCCTAACCCTAACCCTAACCCTAAACCTAACCCTAACCCTAACTTGTTCCTAACAGGAAAAAGTTTCCAATGAAAGAACAAAAACGGAAATCACTACTTTGTAAACTAAATCACATATGTGCACTCGCTCAATTAGGAATACAGAAAAACTGAAAAGCGATATATCCAAATGTACGGCAAAGAAACAAGTTTTCATCGAAAGAACAGAAAGGCAAAACACAACTTTGTAAACTAATTTACATTTGTGTCGCCTGTTCAATTATTATGACAGGAAAACTGAAAAGTGATATATCGAACTGTATAGTACAGGAACAAGTTTCCATCGAAAGAAAAGAAACACAAAGCACAACTGTGTAAACTAATTCACATACTTGTCGCCCGTTCAATTATTATAAGAGGAAAACTGAAAAAAGTGATATATATCACTGTACAGCACAGAAAAAACTTTCCAACAGAAGAACAGAAACGCAAAGCACTACGTTGTAAACTACATCTCATGTGTGTTACTCGCTCAATTAGGAATACAGGAAAACTGAAAAGTGTTATCTCGCACTGTACGGCACAGAAACATGTTTCCATCGAAAGAAGAGTAACGCAAAGCACAACTTTGTAAACTAATTCACATACGTGTCGCCAGTTCAATTATTATAACAGGAAAACTGAAAAGTGATATAACACTAACTCTAACCGTAAGCCCCTATCCGTACCCCTAACCCAAAACCTAACTCTAACCCATACCCCTAACCCTAACCCTAACCCTAACCCTAACCCCTAACCGTAACTCTCACCCTAACCCTAAACCTACCCTAACCCTAAAACCAACCGTGCCTAACCCTAACCTTAAGCCTAACCTAATTTGTTCCTAACAGGAACAAGTTTCCAACAAAAGCACTACTTTGTAAACTAAATCACATGTGTGCCACTTGCTCAATTAGGAATACAGGAAAATTGAAAAGTGATATAACGCACTGTACAGCACAGGAACAAGTTTCCATCCAAAGAACAGAAACGCAAAACACAACTTTGTAAACTAATTCACATACATGTCAGCGTCCATTCAATTATTATAACAGGAAAACTGAAAAGTGATATATCTAACTGTACATCACAGGAACAAGTTTCCGTCGAAATAACAGAAATGCAAAGCACAACTTTGTGAAATAATTCACATACATGTCGCCTGTTCAATTATTATAACAGGAAAACTGAAAAGTGATATATCGAAATGTACAGTACAGGAACAAGTTTCAATCGAAAAGAACAGAAACGCAAAAGCACAACTGTTTAAACTAATTCACATACATGTCGCCTGCATAATTATTATAACAGGAAAACTGAAAAGTGATATATCAAACTCTACAGCACAGGAATATGTTTCCATTGAAAGAACGGAAACACAAAGCACAACTTTGTAAACAAATTCACATTCGTGTCGCCTATTCAATTATTATAACAGGAAAACTGAAAATTGATATATCACACTGTACAGCACAGAAACAAGTTTCCAACAGATGAACAGAAACGCTAAGCACTACTTTGGAAACTAAGTCACATGTGTGTCGCTTGCTCAATTAGGAATTCAGGAAAACTGAAAAGCGATATATCGAAATGTGCCACAAAGAAACAAGATTTCATCGAAAGAACAGAAACGCAAAGCACAACTTTGTAAACAAATTCACATTCGTGTCGCCTGTTCAATTATCATAACAGGAAAACTGAAAAGTGATATAACCCTAACCCTAACCGTAAGCCCCTAACCCTCCCCCTAACCCTAACCCTAACCCTAACCACTAACCCTAACCCTACCCTAAACCTAACACTAACCCTAACCATAACCCTAACCCTAACCCTAACCCTAACCTTAACCCTAACCCTAAACCTAAACCTAACCCTAACTTGTTCCTAACAGGAAAAAGTTTCCAAGGAAAGAACATAAACGCAAAGCAGTACTTTGTAAACTAAATCATATGTGTGCCACTCGCTCAATTAGGAATACAGGAAAACTGAAAAGCGATATATCGAAATGTATGGCAAAGAAACAAGTTTTCATCGAAAGAACAGAAAGGCAAAGCACATCTTTTTAAACTAATTCACATTTTTGTCGCCTGTTCAATTATTATAACAGGAAAACTGAAAAGTGATATATCGAACTGTACAGCATAGGAACAAATTTCCATTGAAAGAATAGAAATGAAAAGCACAACTTTGTAAACTAATTCACATACGTGTCGCCCGTACAATTATTATAACAGGAAAACTGAAAAGTGATATAACCATAACCATAACCCTAAGCCACTAACCCTACCCCTAACCCTTAACCTAACCCTAACCCTAACTCTAACCCTAACCCTAACCCTAACCCTACCCTAACCCTAACCCCAACCCTACCCTAACCGTAACCCTAAACCTAACCCTAATTTGTTCCCAACAGGAACAGGTTTCCAACGAAAAAGAACATAAACGTTAAAGCACTACTTTGTAAACTAATTCACATACGTGTCGCCTGCTCAATTATTATAACAGGAAAACTGAAAAGTGATATATTGAACTGTACAGCACAGGAACAAGTTTCCATCGAAAAGAACAGAAACGCAAAGCACAAATTTGTAAACAACTTCACATACGTGTTGCTTGCTCAATTAGGAATACAGGAAAACTGAAAAGTGATATAACCCTAACCCTAACCCTAAGCACCTAACCCTACCCCCTAACACTAAACCTAACCCCTAACCCTAACCCTAACCCTATCCATAACCTTACCTAATCCCTAACCCTTACCCTAACCCTAAGCCCCTAACCCTAACCCTAAACCTAACCCTAACCCTAACCTAACGCAAACTTGTTCCTAATAGGAAGAAGTTTCCAATGAAAGAAAAGAAACGCAAAGCACAACTTTGTGTAAATTAATTCACATACGTGTCACCTGCTCAATTATTATAACAAG
>JAEOAE010002333.1:0-50344 GCA_036365155.1 Meriones psammophilus | reverse complement strand
TGCTTCCAAACAAACAACTCCAGAGCACTTAAAAAGCCGCCTCAAAGAAATTACTCCAGAGCACTTAAAAACCTACTTCCAACGAAAGGATACCAGAGCACTTAAAAACCCGCTTCAAAACGAAATGACCTCAAAGTACATAAACCCTGTTTCAAAGAAATGATTCCAGAGCACTAAAAACCTGCTTTCAATGAAATGACTCCAGAGCACTTAAAAACCCGCCTAAATCGAAAAGAATCCAGAGCACTTAAAAATCAGCTACCAAATCTAAATGTCTCCAGAGCACTTAAAAATCTGTTCCCAAGGTAATGACTCCAGAGCACTTAAAAACCCACTACCAACAAAATGACCCCAAAGCACTTAAAAACCAGCTTCCAACGAAAGGACACCAGATCACTTAAAAACCAGCTTCCAACGAAATGACTCCAGAGCACCTAAAACCTTGCTTCCAAAGAAATGACTCCAGAGCACTTACAAACCTGCTTCCAATGAAATGACTCCAGAGCACTTAAAAACCCGCTTCCAATGAAAGGACACCAGAACATTTAAAAACCCTTCCAACGAAAGGATACCAGAACACTTAAAAACCCACTTCCAACAAAATGACTCCAGAGCACTTAAAACCTGCTTCCAACGAAAGGATACCAGAGCACTTAAAAACCCGCTTCCAACGAAATGACCTCAAAGCACATAAAACCCGTTTCCAAAGAAATGATTCCAGAGCACTAAAAACCCACTTTCCATGAAATGACTCCAGAGCACTTAAAAACCCTCTTCCAACGAAATGAATCCAGAGCACTTAAAAACCAGCTACCAACATAATGACTCCAGAGCAGTTAAAAAAAAACTGTTCCCAAGGTAAAGACACCAGAGCACTTAAAAACCCACTTCCAAAGAAATGACCCCAAAGCACTTAAAAACCTGCTTCCAACGAAATGACTCCAGAGCTCCTAAAACCTTGCTTCCTAAGAAATGACTCCAGAGCACTTACAAACCTACTTCCAACGAAATGACTCCAGAGCACTTAAAAACCCGTTTACAATGAAAGGACACCAGAACACATAAAAACCAGCTTACAACGAAATGACTCCGGAGCACGTAAAAACCTGTTTAAATCGAAATGACTCCAAAGCAATTAAAAAAACGCTTCCAACGAAATGACTCTAGAGCACTTAAAAACCTGCTTCCAACGAAAGGATACGAGAACACTTAAAAACCCGCTTACAACGAAATGATTCCAGAGCACTTAAAAACCCGCTTCCAATGAAAGGACACCAGAACATTTAAAAACCCGCTTCCACGAAAGGATACCAGAACACGTAAAAACCCACTTCCAACAAAATGACTCCAGAGCAATTAAAAACCTGCTTCCAACAAAAGGACACCAGAACCCCTAAAAACCCGCTTCCAATGAAATGACTCAAGAGCACTTAAAAACCCGCTTCCAACGAAAGGATACCAGAACACTTAAAAACCCACTTCTAACAAAATGACTCCAGAGCACTTAAAAACCGGCTTCCAACGAAATGACTCAAGAGCACTTAAAAACCCGCTTCCAACGAAAGGATACCAGAACACTTAAAAACCTGCTTCCAACGAAATGACTTCAGAGCACTTAAACACCCGCTTTAAATGAAGTGATGCCACAGCAATTAAAAACCCGCTTCCAAGGAAATGACTCCAGAGCACTTAAAAACCCGCCTAACTAAATGACTGACCAGAGCACTTAAAACCCTCTTCCAACGAAATGAATCCAGAGCACTTAAAAACCAGCTACCAACAAAATGACTCCAGAGCAGTTAAAAAAAACTGTTTCCAAGGTAAAGACTCCAGAGCACTTCAAATCCCACTTCAAACGAAATGACCCCAAAGCACTTAAAAACCTTCTTCCAACGAAATGACTCCAGAGCTCCTAAAACCTTGCTTCCTAAGAAATGACTCCAGAGCACTTACAAACCTGCTTCCAACGAAATGACTCCAGAGCGCTTAAAAACCCTCTTACAATGAAAGGACACCAGAACACATAAAAACCAGCTTACAACGAAATGACTCTAGAGCACGTAAAAACCCGCTTAAATCAAATGACTCACACAGCAATTAAAAAACGCTGTGAAAATGACTCTAGAGCACTTAAAAAATTGCTTCCAACGAAAGGATACCAGAACACTTAAAAACCCGCTTACAACAAAATGACTCCAGAGCACTTAAAAACTCGCTTCCAATGAAAGGACACCAGAACACTTAAAAACCCGCTTCCAAAGAAAGGATACCAGAACACTTAAAAACCCACTTCCAACAAAATGACTCCAGAGCACTTAAAAACCTGCTTCCAACGAAAGGACACCAGGACACTTAAAAACCCGCTTCCAACGAAATGACTCAAGAGCACTTAAAACCCGCTCCAACGAAAGGATACCAGAACACTTAAAAACCCGCTTCCAAAGAAATGACTTCAGAGCACTTAAACACCTGCTTTAAACGAAGTGATGCCACAGCAATTAAAAACACGCTTCCAACGAAATGACCTCAGAGCACATAAAAACCCGTTTCCAACGAAATGAATCCAGAACACTTAAAAACCTGCTTAAATCAAAATGACTCCACAGCAATTAAAAAAACCTTCCAAAGAAATGACTCTAGAGCACTTAAAAACCTGCTTCCAACAAAAGTATACCAGAACAGTTAAAAACCCGCTTACAACGAAATGACTCCAGAGCACTTTAAACCTTTCTTCCAAAGAAATGACTCCATAGCACTTAAAAACCTGCTACCAACGAAAGGATACCAGAAGACTTAAAAACCTGCTTCCAAAGAAAGGACACCAGAACACTTAAAAACACGCTGCCAAAAAAATGACCTCAGAGCACATAAAAAACCGTTTCCAACGAAATGAATCCAGGGTACTTACAAACCCGCTTCCAACCAAAGGACTCCGGAGTACTTAAAAAGCCGATTCCAAAGAAAGGACTCCAGAGCACTTAAAAACTTACTTCCAACGAAAGGATACCAGAAGACTTAAGAACCCGATTCCAATGAAATGACTCCAGGGCACTTAAAAACCCTCTTAAAACGGAATGAATCGACAGCAATTAAAAACACCGTTCCAACGGAATGACTCCAGAGCACTTAAAAACCCGCTTCCAACAAAAGGACACCAGAATACTTAAAAACCCGCTTCCAATGAAATGACCTCAAAGCACGTAATCCCGCTTCCAAAGAAATGACTCCAGAGCACTTAAAACCTGCTTCCAAACGAAAGGACACCAGAACACTTAATAACCTGTTTCCATCTAAATGACTCGAGAGCACTTAAAACCTTGCTTCCAAAGAATTGACTCCAGCACTTAAAAACCAGCTTCCAATGAAATGACTCCAGAGCACTAAAAACCTGCTTTCCAACGAAATGACTCCAGAGCACTTAAAAACCTGCTTCCAGCGAAATGACTCCAGAGCACTTAAAAACCTGCTACCAACGAAAGCACTTAAAAACCTGCGACCAACGAAAGGATACCAGAAGACTTAAAAACCCGCTTTCAAAGAAAGGACACCAAAACACTTAAAACATGCTTCCCAAAATGACCTCAGTGCAATTAAAAAACTGTTCCCAATGAAATGAATCCAGGGTACTTACAAACCCGCTTCAAACAAACGACTCCAGAGCACTTAAAAGCCGCTCCAAAGAAATGACTCCAGAGCACTTAAAAACCTACTTCCAACGAAAGGATACCAAAATACTTAAAAACCCGATTGCAATGAAATGACTCCAGAGAACTTAAAAACCCGCTTAAAACGAAATGACTCGATCGCAATTAAAAACACGCTTCCAATGAAATGACTCCAGAGCACTTAAAAACCCGCTTGCAAGGAAATGACTCCAGAGCACTTAAAAACCCGCTTCCAAGGAATTGACTCCAGAGCACTTAAAAACCCACTTGCAACAAGCAACTTCAGAACACTTATGACCCGCTTCCAAGGAAATGACTCTAGAGTACTTAAAAACCTGCTTCCAACATCATGACTCCAGAGAACTTAAAACCAGCTTCCAAATCTAAATGACTCCAGTTCACTTTATAACCCGCTTCCAACTAAATGACTCCAGAGCACTTAATAACCCGATTTCAATGAAAAGACGCCAGAGCACTTAAAACCCGCTTGCAACAATATAACTCCAGAGCACTTAAAAACCATCTTCCAAAGAAATGACTCCAGTTCACTTAATCACCCGATTCCAATGAAATGACTTCAGGGAACTTAAAACCTGCTTCCAGTGAAATTCTGAGCTGTATGTAAAAACCGCTTGGAACGAAATGACTCCAGAGCACTTAATAACCCGATTACAAAGAAAAGACTCCAGAGCACGTAAAAACCCGCATGCAACAAAATAACTCCAGAGCACTTAAAAACCAGCTTCCAAAGACATGACTCCAGTTCACTTAATAACCCGATTCCAAAGAAAATCTGCAGAGCACGTAAAAAGCTGCTTGCAACAAAATGACGCCAAAGCACTTAAAAACCAGCTTGGAAGGAAATGACTCCAGAGCACTTAAAAACCTGCATCCAACGAAATGTCTACACAGTATATAATAACTCGGTTTAAAGGAAATGACCTCGAGCACACCAAAAATTCCTTCCAATGAAATGACTCCAGAGCACTTAAAACCCACTTCCAAAGAAATGGCTCCAGTTCACTTAATAACCCGCTTCAAATGAAATGGCTCCAGAGCACTTAAAAACCCTCTTGCAACACAATGACTCCGGAGCACTTAAAAAACCCGCTTCCAATGAAATGTCTGAGAAGAATATAAAAACCCGCTTCCAAAGAAATGACTCCAGAGCACTTAAAAACCTGCTTCCAAAGAAATGACTCCAGAGCACTTAAAAAACCCGCTTCCAGTGAAATGTCTGAGAAGTATTTAGAAACCCACTTGCAACGAAATGAGTCCAGAGCACTTAAAAACCCGATTCCAACGAACAACTCCAGACCACTTATGATCTGCTTCCAACAAAAGGACAGCAGAGCACATAAAAACCATTTGCAACAAAATGACTCCAGGAGCACTTGAAAACCAGCTTCTAAAGAAATGACTCCAGAGCAATTAAAAACCTGCTTCCAATGAAATGACTCCAGAGCACTTAATAACCCGCTTCGACGAAATGACTCCAGTTCACTTAATAACCTGCTTCCAACGAAAAGACTCCAGAGCACTTAAAAATGCCCAGGCAATGAAATGACTCCAGAGCACTTAAAAACCCACTTCCAAAGAAATGACTCCGGAGCACTAAAAAACCCGGTTCCAAGGAAATGACTCCAGAGCACTTCAAAACCCGCTTGCAAGAAAATGACTCCAGAGCAATTAAAAACCCGCTTCCAAGGAATTGACTCTAGAGCACTTAAAAACCCACTTGAAGAAGCAACTCCAGAACACTTATGACCCGCTTCCAACGAAAAGACTCCAGAGCACATAAAAACCCGCTTGCAACAAAATGACTCCAGAGCACTTAAAAAACCCACTTCCAGTGAAATGTCTGAAAAGTATGTAAAACCCCGCTTGCAAACGAAATGACTCCAGACACTTAAAAACCTGCTTCCAAAAAATGACTCCAGAGCACTTAAAAACCCGCTTCAGAATAAATGACTCCAGAGCAACTAAAAACCCCTTCCAAGGAAATGATTCCAGAGCACTTAAAAACCTGTTTCCAAAGAAATGACTCCAGAGCACTTAAGAAAACCTGCTTCCAACGAAATGACTCCAGAGCACTTAAAAACCTGCTTCAAGCGAAATGACTCCAGAGCACTTAAAAACCCGCTTGCAACAAAATGACTCCAGAGCACTTAAAAAACCCCCTTCCAGTGAAATGTCTGAAAAGTATGTAAAACCCCGCTTGCAACGAAATGACTCCAGACACTTAAAAACCTGCTTCCAAAGAAATGACTCCAGAGCACTAAAAAGCCCACTTCAGAATAAATGTCTCCAGAGCAACTAAAAACCCCTTCCAAGGAAATGATTCCAGAGCACTTAAAAACCCGCTTCCAACGAAATGACTCCAGAGCACTTAAAAACCTGCTTCCAAAGAAATGACTCCAGAGCACTTAAAAAACCCGCTGCCAGTGAAATGTCTGAGAAGTATGTAAAAACCCGCTTGCAACGAAATGACTCCAGAGCACTTAAAAACCCGCTTCCAACGAAATGACTCCAGAGCACTTAAAACCCGCTTCCAGTGAAATGTCTGAGAAGTATTTAGAAACCCACTAGCAACGAAATGAGTCCAGAGCACTTAAAAACCTGATTCCAACGAACAACTCCAGAACACTTATGATCTGCTTCCAACAAAATGACAGCAGAGCACATAAAAACCATTTGCAACAAAATGACTCCAGAGCACTTGAAAACCAGCTTCTAAAGAAATCACTCCCGAGCAATTAAAAACCTGCTTCCAATGAAATGACTCCAGAGCATTTAATAACCCGCTTCGACGAAATGACTCCAGTTCATTTAATAACCTGCTTCCAACGAAAAGACTCCAGAGTACTTAAAAACGCCCTGGCAATGAAATGACTCCAGAGCACTTAAAAACCCGCTTCCAACGAAATGAGTCCAGAGCACTAAAAAACCCGGTTCCAATGAAATGACTCCAGAGCACTTCAAAACCCGCTTGCAAGGAAATGACTCCAGAGCAATTAAAATCCCGCTTCCAACGAAGTGACTCCAGAGCACTTAAAAAACCCGCTTCCAAGGAATTGACTCCAGAGCACTTAAAACCCACTTGAAGAAGGAACTCCAGAACACTTATGACCCGCCAACAACGAAAAGACTCCAGAGCACTTAAAAACCCACTTGCAAAAAAATGACTCCAAAGCACTTAAAAAACCCACTTCCAGTGAAATGTCTGAAAAGTATGTAAAACCCCGCTTGCAACGAAATGACTCCAGACACTTAAAAACCTGCTTCCAAAGAAATGACTTCAGAGCACTAAAAAACCCGCTTCAGAATAAATGACTCCAGAGCAACTAAAAACCCCTTCCAAGGAAATGATTCCAGAGCACTTAAAAACCTGCTTCCAAAGAAATGACTCCAGAGCACTTAAAAACCTGCTTCCAGTGAAATGTCTGAGAAAAAACCCCTTGCAACAAAATGACACCAGAGCACTTAAAAACCCGGAAGGAAATGACTCCAGAGCACTTAAAAACCAGCTGCCAGTGAAATCTGAGAAGTATGTAAAAACCCGCTTGCAAAGAAATGACTCCAGAGCACTTAAAAACCCGCTTCCAGTGAAATGTCTGAGAAGTATTTTAAAAACCCACTAGCAAAGAAATGAGTCCAGAGCACTTAAAAACCTGATTGCAACGAAATGACTCCAGAACACTTATGATCTGCTTCCAACAAAATGACAGCAGAGCACATAAAACCATTTGCAACAAAATGACTCCAGAGCACTTGAAAACCAGCTTCAAAAGAAATGACTCCAGAGCAATTAAAAACCTGCTTCCAATGAAATGACTCCAGAGCACTTAATAACCCGCTAGCAAAGAAATGACTCCAGTTCACTTAAAACCTGCTTCCAACGAAAAACTCCAGAGTACTTAAAACGCCTTCCAATGAAATGACTCCAGAGCACTTAAAAACCCGCAACGAAATGAGTCCAGAGCACTAACAAACCCGGTTCCAATGAAATGACTCCAGAGCACTTGAAAACCAGCTTGCAAAGAAATGACTCCAGAGCAATTAAAATCCCGCTTCCAACGAAATGACTCCAGAGCACTTAAAAACCCGCCCAAGGAATTGACTCCAGAGGACTTAAACCCACTTGAAGAAGGAACTCCAGAACACTTATGACCCCGCTAACAACGAAAAGACTCCAGAGCACTTAAAAACCCGCTTGCAACAAAATGACTCCAGAGCACTTAAAAACCCACTTCCAGTGAAATGTCTGAAAAGTATGTAAAACCCGCTTGCAAATAAAATGACTCCAGACACTTAAAAACCTGCTTCCAAAGAAATGACTCCAGAGCACTAAAAAGCCCGCTTCAGAATAAATGTCTCCAGAGCAACTAAAAACCCCTTCCAAGGAAATGATTCCAGAGCACTTAAAACCCGCTTCCAACGAAATGACTCCAGAGCACTTAAAAAACTACTTCCAAAGAAATGACTCCAGAGCACATAAAAATACCCACTGCCAGAGAAATGTCTGAGAACTATGTAAAAAACCGCTTGCAAACCTCCAGAGCACTTAAAAACAAGCTTCCAAAAATGACTCCAGAGCACTTAAAAACCCGCTTCCAGTGAAATGTCTGAGAAGTATTTAGAAACCCACTTGCAAACTAAATGAGTCCAGAGCACTTAAAAACCCGATTCCAACGAACAACTCCAGAACACTTATGATCTGCTTCCAACAAAAGGACAGCAGAGCACATAAAAACCATTTGCAAAAAAATGACTCCAGAGCACTTGAAAACCAGCTTCTAAAGAAATGACTCCAGAGCAATTAAAAATCTGCTTCCAATGAAATGACTCCAGAGCACTTAATAACCCGGTTCACTTAATAACCTGCTTCCAACGAAAAGACTCAGAGCACTTGAAATTACTTCAGAGCACTTAAAAACCTGCTTCCAGTGAAATGTCTGAGAAAAACTATAAAACCCGCTTGCAACAAACTGACACCAGAGCACTTAAAACCCGCTGACTCCAGAGCACTTAAAAACCGCTGCCAGTGAAATGTCTGAGAAGTATGTAAAAACCCGCTTGCAACAAAATGACACGACAGAGCACTTAAAACCACTTTCCAAGGAAATGACTCCAGAGCACTTAAAAACCTGCTTCCAAAGAAATGACTCCAGAGCACTTAAAAACCCCCGCAAATAGTGAAATGTCTGAGAAGTATGTAAAAACCTGCTGTCTCTAGAGCACTTAAAATTCAGCTTCCAGTGAAATGTCTGAGAAGTATTTAAAACCCACTTCCAAAGAAATGAGTCCAGAGCACGTAAAAACCTGATTGCAAAGAAATGACTCCAGAACACTTAAAAACCCGCCCAAAGAAATGACAGCAGAGCACATAAAAACCATTTGCAAAGAAAATGACTCAGAGCACTTGAAAACCAGCTTCTAAAGAAATGACTCGAGAGAAAAAACCTGTCCAATGAAAAGACTCAGAGCACTTAAAAACCCGCTTCCAACGAAATGACTCCAGAGCACTTAAAACCTGCTTCCAACGAAATGACTCCAGAGCACTTAAAAACCCCCTGGCAATGAAATGACTGAGAGCACTTAAAACCCACTTGCAACGAAATGAGTCCAGAGCACTTAAAAACCCGATTCCAATGAAATGACTCCAGAACACTTATGAACCCGCTTCCAACAAAATGACAGCAGAGCAATAAAATCCGCTTGCAACAAAATGACTCAGAGCACTTAAAAACCAGCTTCAAAGAAATGACTCAGAGCACTTAAAACCCACTTGAAGAAATGACTCCAGAATACTTAATGACCCGCTAACAATGAAATGACTCCAGACCACTTAAAACCTGCTTCCAACAAAATGACTCCAGAGCACTTAAAAACCCACTTCCAGTGAAATGTCTGAGAAGTATGTAAAAACCCGCTTGCAACAAAATGACACCAGAGCACTTAAAAACCTGCTTCCAAAGAAATGACTCCAGAGCACTTAAAAACCCGCTTCAGAATAAATGTCTCCAGAGCAAAAAAAACCCCTTCCAAGGAAATGATTCCAGAGCACTTAAAAACCCGCTTCCAAAAAAATGACTCCAGAGCACTTAAAAACCTACTTCCAAAGAAATGACTCCAGAGCACATAAAAAAACCCGCTGCCAGAGAAATGTCTGAGAAGTATGTAAAACCCGCTTGCAAATCTAAATGACTCCAGAGCACTTTAAAACCCGCTTCCAGTGAAATGTCTGAGAAGTATTTAGAAACCCACTTGCAAAGAAATGAGTCCAGAGCACTTAAAAACCTGATTCCAACGAACAACTCCAGAACACTTATGATCTGCTTCCAACAAAATGACAGCAGAGCACATAAAAACCATTTGCAACAAAATGACTCCAGAGCACTTGAAAACCAGCTTCTAAAGAAATGACTCGAGAGCAATTAAAAACCTGCTTCCAATGAAAAGACTCCAGAGCACTTAATAACCCGCTCACAAGAAATGACTCCAGTTCATTTAATAACCTGCTTCCAACGAAAAGAAATCCAGAGTACTTAAAAACGCACTTAAAAACCTGGCAATGAAATGACTGAGAGCACTTAAAACCCGCTTGCAACAAAATGAGTCCAGAGCACTAAAAACCCGGTTCCAAAGAAATGACTCCAGAGCACTTAAAAACCCGCTGCCAGTGAAATGACTGAGAGCAATTAAAATCCCGCTTCCAACGAAATGACTCCAGAGCACTTAAAAACCCGCTTCCAAGGAATTGACTCAGAGAACTTAAAAACCCACTTGAAGAAATGTCTGAGAACTCCAGAACACTTATGAAATGAGTCCAGAGCAACAAAAAACCCGATTCCAACGAACAAATCCAAAACACTTATGATCACTTAAAAAAATGACAGCAGAGCATAAAAAAACATTTGCAAAAAATGACTCCAGAGCACTTAAAAACCAGCTTCCAAAGAAATGTCTGAAAAGTATTAAAAACCTACTTCCAATGAAATGACTCAGACACTTAAAAACCTGCTTCCAAAGAAATGACTCCAGAGCACTAAAAACCTGGTTCAGAATAAATGTCTCCAGAACCGCTTAAAAATGACTTCCAAGGAAATGATTCCAGAGCACTTAAAAACCCGCCTTCCAAGGAAATGACTCAGAGCACTTAAAAACCCTTGAAGAAGCAACTCCAGAACACTTATGACAAAGAAATGACTCCAGAGCACTTAAAAACCCCCATCCAGTGAAATGTCTGAGAAGTATGTAAAAAACCGCTTAAAACGAAATGACTCCAGAGCACTTAAAAACAAGCTTCCAACGAAATGACTCCAGAGCACTTAAAAACCCGCTTCCAGTGAAATGTCTGAGAAGTATTTAGAAACCCACTTGCAAATCTAAATGAGTCCAGAGCACTTAAAAACCCGATTCCAACGAACAACTCCAGAACACTTATGATCTGCTTCCAACAAAAGGACAGCAGAGCACATAAAACCATTTGCAAATAAAATGACTCCAGAGCACTTGAAAACCAGCTTCTAAAGAAATGACTCCAGAGCAATTAAAAACCTGCTTCCAATGAAATGACTCCAGAGCACTTAATAACCCGCTTCGACGAAATGACTCTGGTTCACTTAATAACCTGCTTTCAACGAAAAGACTCCAGAGCACTTGAAATTACTTCAGAGCACTTAAAAAAACCTGCTTCCAGTGAAATGTCTGAGAAGTATGTATAAAACCCGCTTGCAACAAACTGACACCAGAGCACTTAAAAACCCGCTTCCAAAGAAATGACTCCAGAGCACTTAAAAAATCCGCTGCCAGTGAAATGTCTGAGAAGGATGTAAAAACCCGCTTGCAACGAAATGACTCCAGAGCACTTAAAACCCACTTCCAACGAAATGACTCCAGAGAACTTAAAAACCTGCTTCCAGTGAAATGTCTGAGAAGTATTTAGAAACCCACATGCAATGAAATGAGTCCAGAGCACTTAAAAACCCGATTCCAACGAACAAATCCAGAACACTTATGATCTGCTTCCAACAAAATGACAGCAGAGCACATAAAAACCATTTGCAAAAAAAATGACTCCAGAGCACTTGAAAAACCAGCTTCTAAAGAAATGACTCCAGAGCAATTAAAAACCTGCTTCCAATGAAATGACTCCAGAGCACTTAATAACCCGCTTCCAAAAACGAAATGAGTCCAGAGCATTTAAAAACCTGCTTCCAACGGAAATGACTCCAGAGTACTTAAAAACCCGCTTGGCAATGAAATGACTCCAGAGCACTTAAAAACCCGCTTCCAACGAAATGACTCCAGAGCACTTAAAAACCCGTTCCAAGGAAATGACTCCAGAGCACTTAAAAACCCGCTTGCAAAGAAATGATTCCAGAGCACTTAAAACCCGCTTCCAAAAAATGACTCCAGAGCACTTAAAAACACCTCAGAGCAGTGAAATGTCTGAAGAAATGACTCCAAAACACTTAAAACCCGCTAACAACGAAATGACTCAGACCACTTAAAAACCCGCTTGCAAACAAAATGACTCCAGAGCACTTAAAAACCCGCTTCCAACAGAAATGTCTGAGAGTATTTAAAACCCACTTGCAAATGAAATGACTCCAGAGCACTTAAAAACCCGCTTCCAAAGAAATGACTCCAGAGCACTTAAAATCCCACTTCAGAATAAATGTCTCCAGAGCACACTAAAAACCCCTTTGCAAGGAAATGACTCCAGAGCACTTAAAAACCAGCTTCTAAAGAAATGACTCCAGAGCACTTAAAAACCTGCTTCCAAAGAAATGACTCCAGAGCACTTAAAAACCCGCCAGTGAAAAATGACTGAGAATTATGTTAAAACCTGCTTGCAACGAAATGACTCCAGAGCACTTAAAAACCCCACTTCAAAGAAATGACTCAGAGCACTTAAAAAACCCCTTCCAGTGAAATGTCTGAGAAGTATTTAAAAACCCGCTTGCAAATAAAATGACACCAGAGCACTTAAAAACCCGCTTCCAAAGAAATGACTCCAGAACACTTAAAAATCCGCTTGCCAAAAAATGTCTGAAAAGAGCACAAAAAACCATTTGCAAAAGAAATGACTCCAGAGCACTTAAAACCCACTTCCAAAGAAATGACTCCAGAGAACTTAAAACCTGCTTCCAATGAAATGTCTGAGAGCATTTAAAAACCCACTTGCAAAGAAATGACTCCAGAGCACTTAAAAACCCGATTCCAACGAAAAACTCCAGAACACTTAAAAAAACTGCTGGCAACAAAAGGACTCCAGAGCACATAAAAAACCGCTTTGCAAATTAAATGACTCCAGAGCACTTGAAAACCTGCTTCCAAAGAAATGACTCCAGAGCAATTAAAACCTGCTTCCAATGAAATGACTCCAGAGCACTTAAAACCCGCGCTTCCAACAAATGACTGCAGAGCATTTAAAAACCTGACTTCAGAGCAAAAACGAAAAGACTCCAGAGTACTTAAAACCCGCTAACAATGAAATGACTCAGAGCACTTAAAAACCCGCTTCCAACAAAATGACTCCAGAGCACTTAAAACCCGGTTCCAAGAAATGACTTAAGAGTACTTAAAAACCTACTTGCAAGGAAATGACTCCAGAGCAATTAAAAACCCGCTTCCAAAGAAATGACTCCAGAGCACTTAAAAACCCGCTTCAGAATAAATGACTCCAGAGCACTTAAAACCCACTTGAAGAAATGACTCCAGAACACTTAAAACCCGCTTTCAACAAAATGACTCCAAAGACTTAAGAACCACTTAAAAAATGACCAGAGCACAAAAAATGACTGCTTCAGAGCAATGTCTGAGAAAAAACCCACTTCCAGTGAAATGACTCAAGAGTATGTAAAACCAAGCTTCCAACGAAATGACTCCAGACACTTAAAAACCTGCTTCCAAAGAAATGACTCCAGAGCACTTAAAAACCCACTTCAGAATAAATGTCTCCAGAGCAACTAAAAACCCCTTCCAAGGAAATGATTCCAGAGCACTTAAAAACCCGCTTGCAACAAATGACTCCAGAGCACTTAAAAACCTGCTTCCAAAGAAATGACTCCAGAGCACTTAAAAACCCGCTGCCAGTGAAATGTCTGAGAAGTATGTAAAAACCCGCTTGCAACGAAATGACTCCAGAGCACTTAAAAACCCGCTTCCAACGAAGTGACTCCAGAGCACTTAAAAACCCCCTTCCAGTGAAATGTCTGAGAAGTATTTAAAAACCCACTTGCAAAGAAATGAGTCCAGAGCACTTAAAAACCCGATTCCAACGAACAACTCCAGAACACTTATGATCTGCTTCTAACAAAAGGACAGCAGAGCACATAAAAACCATTTGCAACAAAATGACTCCAGAGCACTTGAAAACCAGCTTCTAAAGAAATGACTCCAGAGCAATTAAAAACCTGCTTCCAAAGAAATGACTCCAGAGCACTTAATAAACCGCTTCGACGAAATGACTCCAGTTAATTTAATAACCTGCTTCCAACGAAAAGACTCCAGAGTACTTAAAAACGCCCTGGCAATGAAAAGACTCCAGAGCACTTAAAAACCCGCTTCCAACGAAATGAGTCCAGAGCACTAAAAAACCTGGTTCCAAGGAAATGACTCCAGAGCACTTCAAAACCCGCTTGCAAGGAAATGACTCCAGAGCAATTAAAAACCCGCTTCCAACGAAGTGACTCCAGAGCACTTAAAAACCCGCCCCAAGGAATTGACTCAGAGCACTTAAAAACCCACTTGAAGAAGGAACTCCAGAACACTTATGACCCGACTAACAACTTAAAAACCCACTTCCAGAGCACTTAAAAAACCCGCTTGCAAAAAAATGACTCCAGAAAAACACTTAAAAAATGACTCCATAGCCCACTTCCAGTGAAATGTCTGAAAAGTATGTAAAACCCCGCTTGCAACGAAATGACTCCAGACACTTAAAAACCTGCTTCCAAAGAAATGACTCCAGAGCACTAAAAAGCCCGCTTCAGAATAAATGTCTCCAGAGCAACTAAAAACCCCTTCCAAGGAAATGATTCCAGAGCACTTAAAAACCCGCTTCCAACGAAATGACTCCAGAGCACTTAAAAACCTGCTTCCAAAGAAATGACTCCAGAGCACTTAAAAAACCCGCTGACAGTGAAATGTCTGAGAAGTATGTAAAAACCCGCTTGCAACGAAATGACTCCAGAGCACTTAAAAACAAGCTTCCAACGAAATGACTCCAGAGCACTTAAAAACACCCTTCCAGTGAAATGTCTGAGAAGTATTTAAAAACCCACTTGCAACGAAATGAGTCCAGAGCACTTAAAAACCCGATTTAAAACGAACAACTCCAGAACACTTATGATCTGCTTCCAACAAAAGGACAGCAGAGCACATAAAAACCATTTGCAACAAAATGACTCCAGAGCACTTGAAAACCAGCTTCTAAAGAAATGACTCCAGAGCACTTAAAAACCTGCTTCCAATGAAATGACTCCAGAGCACTTTAATAACCCGCTTCAAACGAAATGACTCCAGAGCACTTAAAAACCTGCTTCCAACGAAAAGACTCCAGAGCACTTAAAAAATGACTCAGAGCCCGCCTGCTCCAAAAAAATGACTCCAGAGCACTAAAAAACCTGGTTCCAAAGAAATGACTCCAGAGCACTTAAAAACCCGCTTCCAAAAATGACTCAGAGCACTTAAAAACCCGCTTCCAAAAAAATGACTCAGAGCACTTAAAAAAAAGACCGCTTCCAGGAAATGACTCAGAGCACTTAAAAACCCACTTGAAGAAAAGACTCCAGAGCACTTAAAAACCCGCTAACAAAAATGAAATGACTTAAAAACCCACTTGCAATTAAAAACCCCTTCCAGTGAAATGTCTAGAAGTATGTAAAAACCCGCTGAAATGACTCCAGAGCACTTAAAAACCCGCTTCCAAAGAAATGACTCCAGAGCACTTAAAACCCCCTTAAAACAAATGACTCCAGAGCACTTAAAACCCATCTTTCAAAGAAATGACTCCAAAACACTTAAAAACCCACTTCAAAAATGACTCCAGAGCACTTAAAAACCTGCTTTCAAATAAAATGACTCCAGAGCACTTAAAAACCTGCTTCCAAGAAAATGACTCCAGAGCACTTAAAAACCCGCTTCCAAAGAAATGACTCCAGAGCACTTAAAAACCCGCTTCCAAAAAAATGACTCCAGAGCACTTAAAAACCCGCTTCCAAAGAAATGACTCCAGAACTTAAAAACCCGCTTGCAAAGAAATGACTCTAGAGCAAAAACCTTAAAAACCCAAAACCGCTTCCAACGAAATGTCTGAGAAGCACTTAAAACCCGCTTCCAAAGAAATGACTCCAGAGCACTTAAAAACCCGCTTCCAACGAAATGACTCCAGAGCACTTAAAAACTTCCAACAAAATGACAGCAGAGCACTTAAAAACCCATTCCAACAAAATGACTCCAGAGCACTTAAAAACCAGCTTCCAAAAAAATGACTGACTTGAACAAAATGACTCAGAGCACTTAAAAACCATTTAAAAAAATGACTCCAGAGCACTTAAAACCAGCTTCAAAAAATGACTCAGAGCACTTAAAAACCTTTTGCAAAGAAATGACTCCAGAGCACTTAAAAACCCACTTCCAACAAAATGTCTCCAGAGTACTTTTCCAAAAACCCCCTGGCAAAAAACCATTTGCAACAAAATGACTCCAGAGCACTTAAAAACCCGCTTCCAAAGAAATGACTCCAGAGCACTAAAAAACCCGCTTCAGAATAAATGACTCCAGAGCACTTAAAAACCCTTCCAAGGAAATGACTCCAGAGCACTTAAAAACCCTTTCAAACGAAATGACTCCAGAGCACTTAAAAACCACTTCCAAAGAAATGACTCAGAGCACTTAAAAACCCACTTGAAGAAAATGAACTCCAGAACACTTATAAAAACCGCTTCCAACGAAATGACTCCAGAGCACTTAAAAACCCGCTTGCAACAAAATGACTCCAGAGCACTTAAAAACCCGCTTCCAGTGAAATGTCTGAGAAGTATTTAAAAACCCACTTGCAAAAAATGACTCCAGACACTTAAAAAACCTGATTCCAAAGAAATGACTCCAGAACACTTAAAAAAGCTGCTTCAAATAAATGACAGCCAGAGCACACTAAAAACCCTTTGCAAAAAATGACTCCAGAGCACTTAAAAACCCGCTTCCAAAGAAATGACTCCAGAGCACTTAAAACCTACTTCCAAAGAAATGACTCCAGAGCACATAAAAAACCTGCTTCCAGAGAAATGTCTGAGAAGTATGTAAAAACCCGCTTCAAATGAAAAAGACTCCAGAGCACTTAAAAACAAGCTTCCAACGAAATGACTCCAGAGCACTTAAAAACCGCTTCCAAGTGAAATGACTCTGAGAGCACTTAAAAACCCACTTGCAATGAAAATGAGTCCAGAGCACTTAAAAACCCGATTCCAACGAAATGACTCCAGAACACTTAAAATCCCGCTTCCAACAAAATGACAGCAGAGCACTTAAAAACCATTTGCAACAAAATGACTCCAGAGCACTTAAAAACCAGCTTCCAAAGAAATGACTCCAGAGCAATTAAAAACCTGCTTCCAATGAAATGACTCCAGAGCACTTAAAAACCACTTCCAATGAAATGACTCTGTTCACTTAAAAACCTGCTTCCAACGAAAAGACTCCAGAGCACTTAAAAACCTGCACTTAAAAAACCTGCTTCCAGTGAAATGTCTGAGAGCACTAAAAACCCGCTTCAAATAAATGACTCCAGAGCACTTAAAACCCGCTTCCAAAGAAATGACTCCAGAGCACTTAAAAAAAATCCGCTTCCAAAGAAATGACTCAGAGCACTTAAAAACCCTGCTTGCAAATGAAATGACACCAGAGCACTTAAAAACCCAGAGCACTTAAAAAAATGACTGACTCCAGAGCACTTAAAAACCTGCTTCCAAAGAAATGACTCCAGAGCACTTAAAAACCCGCTGCCAGTGAAATGTCTGAGAAGTATGTAAAAACCCGCTTGCAACGAAATGACTCCAGAGCACTTTAAATTCCGCTTCCAGTGAAATGTCTGAGAAGTATTTAGAAACCCACTAGCAAAGAAATGAGTCCAGAGCACTTAAAAACCTGATTGCAACGAACAACTCCAGAACACTTATGATCTGCTTCCAACAAAATGACAGCAGAGCACATAAAAACCATTTGCAACAAAATGACTCCAGAGCACTTGAAAACCAGCTTCTAAAGAAATGACTCCAGAGCAATTAAAAACCTGCTTCCAATGAAATGACTCCAGAGCACTTAATAACCCGCTTCGACGAAATGACTCCAGTTCATTTAATAACCTGCTTCCAACGAAAAGACTCCAGAGTACTTAAAAACGCCCTGGCAATGAAATGACTCCAGAGCACTTAAAAACCCGCTTCCAACGAAATGAGTCCAGAGCACTAAAAAACCCGGTTCCAATGAAATGACTCCAGAGCACTTCAAAACCCGCTTGCAAGGAAATGACTCCAGAGCAATTAAAATCCCGCTTCCAACGAAGTGACTCCAGAGCACTTAAAAAACCCGCTTCCAAGGAATTGACTCCAGAGCACTTAAAAACCCACTTGAAGAAGGAACTCCAGAACACTTATGACCCGCTAACAACGAAAAGACTCAGAGCACTTAAAAACCCGCTTGCAACAAAATGACTCCAGAGCACTTAAAAAACCCACTTCCAGTGAAATGTCTGAAAAGTATGTAAAACCCCGCTTGCAACGAAATGACTCCAGACACTTAAAAACCTGCTTCCAAAGAAATGACTCCAGAGCACTAAAAAGCCCGCTTCAGAATAAATGTCTCCAGAGCAACTAAAAACCCCTTCCAAGGAAATGATTCCAGAGCACTTAAAAACCCGCTTCCAACGAAATGACTCCAGAGCACTTAAAAACCTGCTTCCAAAGAAATGACTCCAGAGCACATAAAAAAACCCGCTGCCAGAGAAATGTCTGAGAAGTATGTAAAAACCCGCTTCCAAAGAAATGACTCCAGAGCACTTAAAAACAAGCTTCCAACGAAATGACTCCAGAGCACTTAAAAACCCGCTTCCAGTGAAATGTCTGAGAAGTATTTAAAACCCACTTGCAACGAAATGAGTCCAGAGCACTTAAAAACCCGATTCCAACGAACAACTCCAGAACACTTATGATCTGCTTCCAACAAAAGGACAGCAGAGCACATAAAAACCATTTGCAACAAAATGACTCCAGAGCACTTGAAAACCAGCTTCTAAAGAAATGACTCAGAGCAATTAAAAACCTGCTTCCAATGAAATGACTCAGAGCACTTAATAACCCGCTTCCAAAAAATGACTCCAGTTCACTTAATAACCTGCTTCCAACGAAAAAGACACTTGAAAACCCCAGAGTACTTAAAAAAAACCTGCTGGCAATGAAATGACTCCAGAGCACTTAAAAAACCCGCTTCCAACAAAATGACTCCAGAGCACTAAAAAAAAACCGTTCCAAGAAATGACTCCAGAGCACTTAAAAACCCGCTTGCAAGAAAATGACTCCAGAGCAATTAAAAACCCGCTTCCAACAAAATGACTCCAGAGCACTTAAAAACCCGCTTCCAAGGAAATGACTCCAGAGCACTTAAAAACCCACTTGAAGAAATGACTCCAGAACACTTAAAAACCACTTAAAACACCCTGAGAAGCACTTAAAACCCACAACGAAAATGACTCCAGAGCACTTAAAAACCCACTTCCAGTGAAATGTCTGAGAAGTATTTAAAAACCCGCTTCCAATGAAAATGACTCCAGAGCACTTAAAAACCTGCTTGCAAAACAAATGACTCAGAGCACTTAAAAACCCGCTTCCAATAAATGACTCCAGAGCACTTAAAAACCCATTCCAAAGAAATGACTCCAGAGCACTTAAAAACCAGCTTCCAAAGAAATGACTCCAGAGCACTTAAAAACCCGCTTCCAATGAAATGACTCAGAGCATTTAAAAACCTGCTTAAACAAATGACTGAAACTTAAAAACCCACTTCAAACAAAATGACTCCAGAGCACTTAAAAACCCGCTTCCAAAAAATGACTCCAGAGCACTTAAAAACCCGCTTCCAAAAAAATGTCTGAGAAGTATGTAAAAACCCGCTTGCAAACAAAATGACTCCAGAGCACTTAAAAACCCGCTTCCAAAAAATGACTCCAGAGCACTTAAAAACCCGCTTCCAAATAAATGTCTGAGAAGTATTTAAAAACCCGCTTGCAAATAAAATGACTCCAGAGCACTTAAAAACCCGACTTCAGAAAGAAATGACTCCAGAGCACTTAAAAACCCGCTTTGCAACAAAATGACTCAGAGCACTTAAAAACCCACTTGCAACAAAATGACTCCAGAGCACTTAAAAACCAGCTTCCAAAAAAAATGACTCCAGAGCACTTAAAAACCTGCTTCCAATGAAATGACTCCAGAGCACTTAAAAACCCGCTTCAAGAAATGACTCCAGAGCACTTAAAAACCTGCTTCCAAAAAATGACTCCAGAGCACTTAAAAACCCCTTCCAATGAAATGACTCCAGAGCACTTGAAATGACTCAGAGCAAAACCCGCTTCCAGAAAATGACTCCAGAGCACTAAAAACCCGCTTCCAAAAAATGACTCCAGAGCACTTAAAAACCCGCTTCCAAAGAAATGACTCCAGAGCACTTAAAACCTGCTTCCAAAAAAATGACTCCAGAGCACTTAAAAACCTGCTTTGCAAGGAAATGACTCCAGAGCACTTAAAAACCCACTTGAAAGAAATGACTCCAGAGCACTTAAAAAACCTGCTTCCAAAGAAAATGACTCCAGAGCACTTAAAAACCCGCTTGCAACAAAAATGACTCCAGAGCACTTAAAAACCTGCTTCCAAAGAAATGACTGAAAGAGCACTTAAAAACCCGCTTGCAAAGAAATGACTCCAGAGCACTTAAAAACCTGCTTCCAAAGAAATGACTCCAGAGCACTTAAAAACCCACTTCAGAATAAAATGACTCCAGAGCACTTAAAAACCAGAGCACTTAAAACCAAAAGAAATGACTCCAGAGCACTTAAAAACCTGCTTCCAAAGAAATGACTCCAGAGCACTTAAAAACCCGCTTCCAAAAAATGACTCCAGAATTACTTAAAAACCCGCTTCCAAAAAATGACTCAGAGCACTTAAAAACCGCAAAAATGACTCCAACGAAAAAAATGACTCCAGAGCACTTAAAAACCCCTTCCAGTGAAATGTCTGAGAAGTATTTAAAAACCCACTTGCAACGAAATGAGTCCAGAGCACTTAAAAAACCCGATTCCAACGAACAACTCCAGAACACTTATGATCTGCTTCCAACAAAATGACAGCAGAGCACATAAAAACCATTTGCAACAAAATGACTCCAGAGCACTTGAAAACCAGCTTCTAAAGAAATGACTCCAGAGCAATTAAAACCCTGCTTCCAATGAAATGACTCCAGAGCACTTAAAAACCCGCTTCAAATAAATGACTCCAGTTCATTTAATAACCTGCTTCCAAAGAAAAGACTCCAGAGTACTTAAAAACCCTGGCAATGAAATGACTCCAGAGCACTTAAAAACCCGCTTCCAAGGAAATGACTCCAGAGCACTAAAAACCCGGTTCCAAGGAAATGACTCCAGAGCACTTAAAAACCCGCTTGCAACAAAATGACTCCAGAGCAATTAAAAAACCTGCTAACGGAAAGAAATGACTCCAGAGCACTTAAAAACCCGCTTTGAAAACAAAAATGACTCCAGAGCACTTAAAAACCCACTTGAAACCCGAAAAAATGACTCCAGAACACTTAAAAACCCGCTTCAAAAGAAATGACTCCAGAGCACTTAAAAACCCACTTGCAAAAAAATGACTCCAGAGCACTTAAAAACCCACTTCAAACGAAATGACTCCAGAGCACTTAAAAAACCGCTTCCAACGAAATGACTCCAGAACACTTAAAAACCCCAAACAATGATGACTCCAGAGCACTTAAAAACCCCATTCCAAAAAATGACTCCAGAGCACTTAAAAACCTGCTTCAAAGAAATGACTCCAGAGCAATTAAAAACCTGCTTCCAAAAATGACTCCAGAGCACTTAAAACCCGCTTGCAGAAAAATAAAAGAGCAAAACCCGCTTCAAAGAAATGACTCCAGAGCACTTAAAAACCTGCTTCCAAAGAAATGACTCCAGAGCACTTAAAAACCTGCTTCCAAAGAAATGACTCAGAGCACTTAAAAACCTGCTTCCAACAAAATGACTCCAGAGCACTTAAAAACCCGCTTCCAAATGAAATGACTTAAGAGCACTTAAAAACCCAGCACTTCCAAATGAATGACTCCAGAGCACTTAAAAACCCGCTTCCAACAAAATGACTCAGAGCACTTAAAAACCCACTTCCAAATCTAAATGACTCCAGAGTACTTAAAAACCCACTTCCAAAGAAATGACTCAGAGCACTTAAAAACCCGCTTCCAAAAAATGACTCCAGAGCACTTAAAAAAATGACTCCAAAAAAAATGACAAATGACTCAGAGCACTTAAAAACCCATTTGCAACAAAATGACTCCAGAGCACTTAAAAACCTGCTTCCAAAGAAATGACTCAGAGCACTTAAAAACCTGCTTCCAATGAAAATGACTCCAGAGCACTTAAAAACCCGCTTCCAAAAATGACTCCAGAGCACTTAAAAACCTGCTTCCAACAAAATGACTCAGAGCACTTAAAAACCCGCTTTGAAATGAAATGACTCAGAGCACTTAAAAACCCGCACTTAAAAACCGCAAAAAATGACTCCAGAGCACTTAAAACCCGCTTTCCAACAAAATGACTCCAGAGCACTTAAAAACCTGCTTCAAAAGAAATGACTCCAGAGCACTTAAAAACCCGCTTCAACGAAATGACTCCAGAGCACTTAAAAAACCCGCTTCCAAAGAAATGACTCCAGAGCACTTAAAAACCCACTTGCAAGAAATGACTCCAGAGCACTTAAAAACCCGCTTCCAAAGAAATGACTCCAGAGCACTTAAAAACCCCGATTCCAACAAATGACTCCAGAACTTAAAAACCCATTTCAAAGAAATGACTCCAGAACACTTAAAACCAGCTTCCAACAAAATGACTCCAGAGCACTTAAAACCCGCTTCCAAAGAAATGACTCCAGAGCACTTAAAAACCCACTTCCAAAGAAATGACTCCAGAGCAATTAAAAACCTCTTCCAAAGAAAATGACTCCAGAGCACTTAAAAACCTGCTTCCAAAGAAATGACTCCAGAACCCACTTTCAAAAACACTTAAAAACCCACTTCCAGTGAAATGACTCCAGAGCATTTAAAAACCCGCTTCCAAAAGAAATGACTCCAGAGCACTTAAAAACCCAGCTTCCAACAAAATGACTCCAGAGCACTTAAAAACCCGCTTCCAAAGAAATGACTCCAGAGCACTTAAAAACCCGCTTGCAGTGAAATGACTCCAGAAGCACTTAAAACCCGCTTCCAACGAAATGACTCCAGAGCACTTAAAAAACCCGCTTCCAAAGAAAATGACTCCAGAGCACTTAAAAAAACCTGCTTCCAAAGAAATGTCTGAGAAGTATTTAAAAACCCACTTGCAACAAATGACTCCAGAGCACTTAAAAACCCGCTTCCAAAGAAATGACTCCAGAGCACTTAAAAAACCCTTCTTCAACAAAATGACTCAGAGCACATAAAAAACCCATTTGCAACAAAATGACTCAGAGCACTTAAAAACCAGCTTCAAAAATGATGACTCAAACACTTAAAACCGCTTCCAAAGAAATGACTCCAGAGCACTTAAAAACCCGCTTGCAACAAAAATGACTCTGAGAGCACTTAAAAACCTGCTTCCAACGAAATGACTCCAGAGCACTTAAAAACCTGCTTCCAAAAATGACTCCAGAGCACTTAAAAACCCGCCTTCCAACGAAATGACTCCAGAAGCACTTAAAAACCCACTTCCAACAAAATGACTCCAGAGCACTTAAAAACCCGCTTCAAAGAAAAAATGACTCCAGAGCACTTAAAAACCCGCTTCCAAAAAATGACTCAAACTTAAAAACCAACATGCTTGCAAAGAAATGACTCCAGAGCACTTAAAAACCCGCTTGAAAAAATGACTCCAGAGCACTTAAAAACCCACTTGCAAAGAAATGACTCCAGAGCACTTAAAAACCCGCTTCCAAATGAAATGACTCCAGAGCACTTAAAAACCCGCTTCCAACGAAAATGACTCAGAGCACTTAAAAACCGCTTCCAAAGAAATGACTCCAGAGCACTTAAAAACCCCTTCAAAGAAATGACTCCAGAGCACTTAAAAACCCGCTTCCAAAATGAAATGACTCCAGAGCACTTAAAAACCCGCTTCCAAAGAAATGACTCCAGAGCACTTAAAAACCGCTTCCAAAAAATGACTCCAGAGCACTTAAAAACCCGCTTCAAAACGAAATGACTCCAGAGCACTTAAAAACCCGCTTCCAAATGAAATGACTCAGAAGCACTTAAAAACCCACTTCAAGAAATGACTCCAGAGCACTTAAAAAACCGCTTCAACAAAAATGACTCCAGAACACTTAAAACCTGCTTCCAACAAAATGACTCCAGAGCACTTAAAAACCATTTGCAACAAAATGACTCCAGAGCACTTAAAAACCAGCTTCAAAGAAATGACTCCAGAGCAATTAAAACCCGCTTCCAATGAAATGACTCCAGAGCACTTAAAACCCGCTTCCAAAGAAATGACTCCAGAGCACTTAAAAACCCACTTCAAAGAAAAATGACTCCAGAGCACTTAAAAACCCCCTTCCAAGAAATGACTCCAGAGCACTTAAAAACCCGCTTCCAAAATGATGACTCCAGAGCACTAAAAACCCGCTTCAACAAAATGACTCCAGAGCACTTAAAAACCCGCTTCCAAAGAAATGACTCCAGAGCACTTAAAAACCAGCTTCCAAAGAAATGACTCCAGAGCACTTAAAACCCGCTTCAACAAATGACTCCAGAGCACTTAAAAACCCGCTTCCAACAAAATGACTCCAGAGCACTTAAAAACCCGCTTCCAACAAATGACTCCAGAGCACTTAAAAACCCGCTTCCAAAGAAATGACTCCAGAGCACTTAAAAACCCACTTCCAAAGAAATGACTCCAGAGCACTTAAAAACCCGCTTGCAAATAAATGACTCCAGAGCACTTAAAAACCCTTCCAAAGAAATGACTCCAGAGCACTTAAAAACCCGCTTCAAAGAAATGACTCCAGAGCACTTAAAAACCCGCTTCCAAGAAATGTCTGAGAGAGCACTTAAAAAACCTGCTTGCAAAGAAATGACTCCAGAGCACTTAAAAACCCGCTTCCAAAGAAATGACTCCAGAGCACTTAAAAACCCGCTTCCAAAAAATGACTCAGAGCACTTAAAAACCCACTTGCAACAAATGACTCCAGAGCACTTAAAAACCCGCTTCAAAAAATGAAAGAACACAGAAAACTTAAAACCTGACTCCAAAAAAACCCACTCCAGAGCACAGAGCACTAAAAACCCGATTGCAACAAAATGACTCCAGAACACTTAAAATCTGCTTCCAACAAATGACTCCAGAGCACATAAAAACCATTTGCAACAAAAATGACTCCAGAGCACTTAAAAACCAGCTTCCAAAGAAATGACTCCAGAGCAATTAAAAACCTGCTTCCAATGAAATGACTCCAGAGCACTTAAAACCCGCTTGCAACGAAATGACTCCAGAGCACTTAAAAACCTGCTTCCAAAGAAATGACTCCAGAGCACTTAAAAACCTGGTTCAATGAAATGACTCAGAGCACTTAAAAACCCGCTTCAAACGAAATGACTCCAGAGCACTTAAAAAAAACGCTTCCAATGAAATGACTCCAGAGCACTTAAAAACCCGCTTGCAAGGAAATGACTCCAGAGCACTTAAAAACCCAGCTTCCAAAAAATGACTCCAGAGCACTTAAAAACCCGCTTCAATAAAATGACTCCAGAGCACTTAAAACCCACTTGAAGAAAAAAACTCCAGAACACTTAAAAACCGCTTCCAAAGAAATGACTCCAGAGCACTTAAAAACCCGCTTGCAACAAAAATGACTCCAGAGCACTTAAAAACCCACTTCCAGTGAAATGTCTGAAAAGTATGTAAAACCCGCTTAAAATAGAAATGACTCAGACACTTAAAAACCTGCTTCAAAGAAATGACTCCAGAGCACTAAAAAACCCGCTTCAGAATAAATGTCTCCAGAGCAACTAAAAACCCTTTCCAAGGAAATGATTCCAGAGCACTTAAAAACCCGCTTCCAAAGAAATGACTCCAGAGCACTTAAAAACCTGCTTCCAAAAGAAATGACTCAGAGCACATAAAAAACCCGCTGCCAGTGAAATGTCTGAGAAGTATGTAAAAACCCACTTGCAACGAAATGACTCCAGAGCACTTAAAAACCCGCTTCCAACGAAATGACTCCAGAGCACTTAAAAACCCGCTTCCAGTGAAATGTCTGAGAAGTATTTAAAAACCCACTTGCAACGAAATGAGTCCAGAGCACTTAAAAACCCGATTCCAACGAACAACTCCAGAACACTTATGATCTGCTTCCAACAAAATGACAGCAGAGCACATAAAAACCATTTGCAACAAAATGACTCCAGAGCACTTGAAAACCAGCTTCTAAAGAAATGACTCCAGAGCAATTAAAACCTGCTTCCAATGAAATGACTCAGAGCACTTAATAACCCGCTTCCAACGAAATGACTCAACTTTAAAAACCTGCTTCCAACGAAAAGACTCCAGAGCACTTAAAACCCGCTTGCAACGAAATGACTCCAGAGCACTTAAAAACCCGCTTCCAAAAAATGACTCCAGAGCACTAAAAACCCGCTTCAACAAAATGACTCCAGAGCACTTAAAAACCCACTTGCAAGAAAATGACTCCAGAGCACTTAAAAACCAGCTTCAAAAGAAATGACTCCAGAGCACTTAAAAACCCGCTTCCAATGAAATGACTCCAGAGCACTTAAAAACCACTTCCAATGAAATCAGACACCAGACAAAAATGACTCCAGAAAAAACCCGCTTCCAACGAAATGACTCCAGAGCACTTAAAAACCCAAAAACTTGCAAAAAATGACTCCAGAGCACTTAAAAACCCGCTTCCAAAGAAATGACTCCAGAGCACTTAAAAACTCCGCAAAACCATTTCCAACAAAATGACTCAGAGCACTTAAAAAACCCATTTGCAAAGAAATGACTCCAGAGCACTTAAAAACCCGCTTCCAAAGAAATGACTCCAGAGCACTTAAAAACCGCTTCCAAAAATGACTCAGAGCACTTAAAACCTGCTTCAAAAAATGACTCCAGAGCACTTAAAAAACCCGCTTCCAACAAATGACTCCAGAGCACTTAAAAACCCACTTCCAAAGAAATGACTCCAGAGCACTTAAAAACCCGCTTCCAACGAAATGACTCCAGAACACTTAAAACCCGCTTCCAACAAAATGACTCCAGAGCACTTAAAACCCGCTTGCAACAAAATGACTCAGAGCACTTAAAAACCCACTTCCAAAGAAATGACTCCAGAGCACTTAAAAACCCGCTTCCAACAAAATGACTCCAGAGCACTTAAAAACCCTTCTTCCAAAGAAATGACTCCAGAGCACTTAAAAACCCGCTTCCAACGAAATGACTCCAGAGCACTTAAAAACCCGCTTCCAAAAGAAATGACTCCAGAGCACTTAAAAAACCCGCTTCCAACAAAATGACTCCAGAGCACTTAAAAACCGCTTCCAAAGAAATGACTCAGAGCACTTAAAAACCCGCTTGCAAAAAATGACTCCAGAGCAATTAAAAACCCAATGCTTCCAAAGAAATGACTCCAGAGCACTTAAAAACCCGCTTCCAATGAAATGACTCCAGAGCACTTAAAACCCGCTTGAAGAAAATGACTCCAGAGCACTTAAAAACCCATTTGCAAAGAAATGACTCCAGAGCACTTAAAAACCAGCTTCAAAAAAATGACTCCAGAGCACTTAAAAACCCGCTTCCAACAAATGTCTCCAGAGCATTTAAAAACCCGCTTGCAAAGAAATGACTCCAGAGCACTTAAAAACCTGCTTCCAAAGAAATGACTCCAGAGCACTTAAAAAACCCGCTTCAGAATAAATGACTCCAGAGCACTTAAAAACCCTTTGCAAGGAAAATGACTCCAGAGCACTTAAAACCTGCTTCAAAGAAAATGACTCAGAGCACTTAAAACCCGCTTCCAAAGAAATGACTCCAGAGCACTAAAAACCCGCTTGCAAAGAAATGACTCCAGAGCACTTAAAAACCCGCTTGCAAAGAAATGACTCAGACAAAAAACCTGCTTCCTAAAGACTCCAGAGCACTTAAAAAATGACCAGAAACTTCAAACCCGAAAATGACTCCAGAGCACTTAAAAACCCGCTTCCAAAGAAATGACTCCAGAGCACTTAAAAACCCGCTTCCAAAGAAATGACTCCAGAGCACTTAAAAACCCACTTCCAATGAAATGACTCCAGAGCACTTAAAAACCCGCTTCCAACAAAATGACTCCAGAGCACTTAAAAACCCACTTCCAACAAAATGACTCCAGAGCACTTAAAAACCACTTCAAAAAAAATGACTCCAGAGCACTTAAAAACCCGCTTCAAAGAAATGACTCCAGAGCACTTAAAAAACCCGCTTCCAACAAAATGACTCCAGAGCACTTAAAAACCCCTTCCAAATAAATGACTCCAGAGCACTTAAAAACCCGCTTCAAAGAAATGACTCCAGAGCACTTAAAAACCTGCTTCCAAAGAAATGACTCCAGAGCAAACCTGTAAAAATGACTCCAGAGCAAAACCCACTTCCAAATGACTCAGAGCACTTAAAAACCGCTTCCAACGAAATGACTCCAGAGCACTTAAAACCTGCTTCCAAAGAAATGACTCCAGAGCACTTAAAAACCCGCTTCCAAAAAATGACTCAGAGCACTTAAAAACCCGCTTCCAATGTCGAAATGACTCCAGAGCACTTAAAAACCCGCTTCAAAAAAAATGACTCCAGAGCACTTAAAAAACCCAGTTGCAAAAAATGACTCCAGAGCAATTAAAAAAACCCTTCCAAAAAAATGACTCCAGAGCACTTAAAAACCCGCTTCCAAAAGAAATGACTCCAGAGCACTTAAAAACCTGCTTCCAAAGAAATGACTCCAGAGCACTTAAAACCCCCTTCCAACAAAATGACTCCAGAGCACTTAAAAACCCTTGCAAAGAAATGACTCCAGAGCACTTAAAAACCCACTTCCAATGAAATGACTCAGAGCACTTAAAACCCGCTTCCAAATGACTGAGGAATGACTCCAGAGCACTTAAAAACCCGCTTGCAAAGAAAATGACTCCAGAGCACTTAAAAACCCGCTTCCAAAGAAATGACTCCAGAGCACTTAAAAACCCACTTCCAAGAAATGACTCCAGAGCACTTAAAACCCGCTTCCAAGGAAATGACTCCAGAGCACTTAAAAACCTGCTTCCAAAGAAATGACTCCAGAGCACTTAAAAACCCGCTTGCAACAAAATGACTCAGAGCACTTAAAACCCACTTCCAAAGAAAAAACTCCAGAGCACTTAAAAACCTGCTTCCAACGAAAAATGACTCCAGAGCACTTAAAAACCCGCTTCCAAAACAAATGACTCCAGAGCAAAAAACCTGGTTCCAAAGAAAAGAGACTTAAAAACCCGCACTTAAATGACTCAGAGCACTTAAAAACCCGCTTCCAAAAGATGACTCCAGAGCACTTAAAAAACCCCTTCCAAGGAAATGACTCAGAGCACTTAAAAACCCGCTTCCAACAAAATGACTCCAGAGCACTTAAAAACCTGCTTCCAAAGAAATGACTCCAGAGCACTTAAAAACCCGCTGCCAGTGAAATGTCTGAGAAGTATGTAAAAACCCGCTTGCAAAAGAAATGACTCCAGAGCACTTAAAAACCTGCTTCCAAACGAAATGACTCCAGAGCACTTAAAAACCCCTTCCAGTGAAATGTCTGAGAAGTATTTAAAAACCCACTTGCAAACAGAAATGAGTCCAGAGCACTTAAAAACCCGATTCCAACGAACAACTCCAGAACACTTAAAATCTGCTTCCAACAAAATGACAGCAGAGCACATAAAAACCATTTGCAACAAAATGACTCCAGAGCACTTGAAAACCAGCTTCTAAAGAAATGACTCCAGAGCAATTAAAAACCTGCTTCCAATGAAATGACTCCAGAGCACTTAATAAACCCGCTTCCAACGAAATGACTCCAGTTCACTTAAAAACCTGCTTCCAACGAAAAGACTCCAGAGTACTTAAAAACCCCTGCTTCCAATGAAATGACTCCAGAGCACTTAAAAACCCGCTTCCAAATAAAATGACTCCAGAGCACTAAAAAACCCGGTTCCAAAGAAATGACTCAGAGCACTTAAAAACCCGCTTGCAAGAAATGACTCCAGAGCAATTAAAAACCCTTCAAAAAATGAAAAAAATGACTCCAGAAATGACTTAAAAAAAACCCGCTTCAAAGAAATGACTCCAGAGCACTTAAAAACCACTTCCAAGAAAATGACTCCAGAACACTTAAAAAACCAGCTTCAAAAAAATGACTCAGAGCACTTAAAAACCCGCTTGCAACAAAATGACTCCAGAGCACTTAAAAACCCACTTCCAGTGAAATGTCTGAAAAGTATGTAAAACCCGCTTCCAAAATGAAATGACTCCAGACACTTAAAAACCTGCTTCCAAAAAATGACTCCAGAGCACTTAAAAACCCGCTTCAACAAAAAATGACTCCAGAGCACTAAAAACCCTTCAAGGAAATGACTCCAGAGCACTTAAAAACCTGCTTCCAAAGAAATGACTCCAGAGCACTTAAAAACCCGCTTCCAAAGAAATGACTCCAGAGCACTTAAAAACCCGCTTCAACAAAATGACTGAGAGTACTTAAAAACCCGCTTGACAACGAAAATGACTCCAGAGCACTTAAAAACCGCTTCCAACGAAATGACTCCAGAGCACTTAAAAACCCGCTTCCAATGAAATGACTCCAGAGCACTTAAAAACCCACTTGCAAAAAATGACTCCAGAGCACTTAAAAAAAACGCACTTCCAACAAAATGACTCAGAGCACTTAAAAACCCGCTTCCAACAAAATGACTCAGAGCACTTAAAAACCCACTTGCAACAAAATGACTCCAGAGCACTTAAAAACCTGCTTCCAACGAAATGACTCCAGAGCACTTAAAAACCTGCTTCCAAAACAAAATGACTCCAGAGCACTTAAAAACCTGCTTCCAAAAAATGACTCCAGAGCACTTAAAAACCCGCTTCCAATAAATGACTCCAGAGCACTTAAAAACCCGCTTCCAAAGAAATGACTCCAGAGCACTTAAAAACCCAGAGCACTTCAAAAATCCGCTTGCAACAAATGACTCCAGAGCACTTAAAAACCCACTTCCAAGAAAATGACTCCAGAGCACTTAAAAACCCGCTTGCAATGAAATGACTCCAGAGCACTTAAAAACCCGCTTCCAAAGAAATGACTCCAGAGCACTTAAAAACCCGCTTCCAGTGAAATGACTGAGAGCACTTAAAAACCCACTTGCAAAACAAATGACTCCAGAGCACTTAAAAACCCGCTTCCAAAGAAATGACTCCAGAGCACTTAAAAACCCGCTTCCAGTGAAATGTCTGAGAAGCATTTAAAAACCCACTTGCAAAGAAATGACTCCAGAGCACTTAAAAACCCGAAATCCAAAGAAATGACTCCAGAGCACTTAAAAACCTGCTTCAGAAAATGACTCCAGAGCACTAAAAACCCCTTCCAACAAATGACTCAGAGCACTTAAAAACCTTTCAAAAAAATGACTCCAGAGCACTTAAAAACCTGCTTCCAAAGAAATGACTCCAGAGCACTTAAAAACCCGCTTCCAACAAAATGACTCCAGAGCACTTAAAACCCGCTTCAAAAAAATGACTCCAGAGCACTTAAAAACCCTGCTTCAAAATGAAATGACACTTAAAACCAGAGCACTTAAAACTCCAGAGCACTTGCTTCAAAAAATGACTCCAGAGCACTTAAAAACCCGCTTCCAAAGAAATGACTCCAGAGCACTTAAAAACCCACTTCCAGCAATGAAATGACTCCAGAGCACTTAAAAACCCGCTTCCAAAAAATGACTCCAGAGCACTTAAAAACCCGCTTCCAACAAAATGACTCCAGAGCACTTAAAAAACCCCGCTTGCAACAAAAATGACTCCAGAGCACTTAAAAACCCGCTTCCAAAGAAATGACTCCAGAGCACTTAAAAACCGGCTTCCAACAAAAATGACTCCAGAGCACTTAAAAACCCGCTTGCAAAATGACTCCAGAGCACTTAAAAAACCTGCTTCAAAGAAATGACTCCAGAGCACTTAAAAACCCTTCAAGGAAATGACTCCAGAATTAAAACCCACTCAGAGCACTTAAAAACTAAAACCTGCTTCCAAAGAAATGACTCCAGAGCACTTAAAAACCCGCTTCCAACAAAATGACTCCAGAGCACTTAAAAACCTGCTTCCAACAAAATGACTCCAGAGCACTTAAAAACCCACTTTGCAACAAAATGACTCCAGAGCACTTAAAAAACCTGCTTCCAAAGAAATGACTCCAGAGCACTTAAAACCCGCTTCCAAAGAAATGACTCCAGAGCACTTAAAAACGCTTGCCAAAATGACTCCAGAGCACACTAAAAACCCGCTTCAACAAATGACTCCAGAGCACTTAAAAACCCACTTCCAAAGAAATGACTCCAGAGCACTTAAAAACCCGCTTCCAAAGAAATGACTCCAGAGCACTTAAAAACCCACTTGCAAAGAAAAATGACTCCAGAGCACTTAAAAACCCGCTTCCAACGAAATGACTCCAGAGCACTTAAAACCCGCTTCCAACAAAATGACTCAGAGCACTTAAAAACCATTTTCAAAAAAAATGACTCCAGAGCACTTAAAAACCAGCTTCCAAAGAAATGACTCCAGAGCACTTAAAACCCGCTTCCAATGAAATGACTCCAGAGCACTTAAAAAAC
The DNA here is from genome assembly GCA_036365155.1 of Meriones psammophilus. Taxonomy (NCBI): domain Eukaryota; kingdom Metazoa; phylum Chordata; class Mammalia; order Rodentia; family Muridae; genus Meriones; species Meriones psammophilus. The sequence continues at coordinate 17,492 of JAEOAE010002333.1, read as the reverse complement.
CTGCTTCAAAGAAATGACTCCAGAGCACTTAAAAACCGACCTGCAAAAGAAAATGACTCCAGAGCACTTAAAAAAACCAGCTTCAAAGAAATGACTCAGAGCACTTAAAAACCCGCTTCCAATGAAATGACTCCAGAGCACTTAAAAACCCGCTTCCAAAGAAATGACTCCAGAGCACTTAAAAACCCGCTTCCAACGAAATGACTCCAGAGCAAAAAACCAATTAAAATGACTCCAGAACTTAAAAAACCCACTTCCAAACGAAATGACTCAGAGCACTTAAAAAACCCGCTTCCAACGAAATGACTCCAGAGCACTTAAAAACCCACTTCCAAAGAAATGACTCCAGAGCACTTAAAAACCCGCTTCCAAGAAATGACTCCAGAGCACTTAAAAACCCGCTTGCAACAAAATGACTCCAGAGCACTTAAAAACCCGCTTCCAACAAAATGACTCCAGAGCACTTAAAAACCTGCTTCCAAAGAAATGACTCCAGAGCACTTAAAAACCCGCTTCAAAGAAATGACTCCAGAGCACTTAAAAACCCGCTTCCAATGAAAATGACTCCAGAGCACTTAAAAACCCGCTTCCAACGAAATGACTCCAGAGCACTTAAAAAAACCCGCTTCCAAATGAAATGACTGAGAAACACTTAAAACCACTTCCAACGAAATGACTCCAGAGCACTTAAAAACCCGCTTCCAACAAAATGACTCCAGAGCACTTAAAAACCCACTTCCAACAAAATGACTCAGAGCACTTAAAACCCACTTCCAAAAAAATGACTCCAGAGCACTTAAAAACCAGCTTCCAAAGAAATGACTCCAGAGCACTTAAAAACCCGCTTCCAATGAAATGACTCCAGAGCACTTAAAAACCTGCTTCCAATGAAATGACTCCAGAGCACTTAAAAACCCCTTGCAACAAAAATGACTCCAGAGCACTTAAAAACCCGCTTCCAAATAAATGACTCCAGAGCACTTAAAAAACCTGGTTTCAAGAAAAATGACTCCAGAGCACTTAAAAACCCGCTTCCAAAAAATGACTCCAGAGCACTTAAAAACCCGCTTCAGAAGAAATGACTCCAGAGCACTTAAAAACCCGCTTCCAAGGAAATGACTCCAGAGCACTTAAAAACCCGCTTCCAGAAGAAATGACTCCAGAGCACTTAAAAACCCGCTTCCAACAAAATGACTCCAGAGCACTTAAAAACCCACTTCCAGTGAAATGTCTGAGAAGTATTTAAAAACCCACTTGCAACAAAATGACTCCAGAGCACTTAAAAACCTGCTTCCAAAGAAATGACTCCAGAGCACTTAAAACCCCGCTTCCAAATAAATGACTCCAGAGCAACTAAAAACCCTTCCAACTCAGAGGAAAATGACTCCAGAGCACTTAAAAACCTGCTTCCAAAGAAATGACTCCAGAGCACTTAAAAACCCCTTCCAATGAAATGACTCCAGAACACTTAAAACCCGCTGCAAACAAAATGACTCCAGAGCACTTAAAAACCCCAGCACCAAGAAATGACTCCAGAGCACTTAAAAACCGCTTCCAAGAAAATGACTCCAGAACACTTAAAAACCTGCTTCCAACAAATGACTCCAGAGCACTTAAAAACCCGCTTCAAATGAAAATGACTCCAGAGCACTTAAAAACCCGCTTCCAACAAAATGACTCCAGAACACTTAAAAACCTGCTTCCAACAAAATGACTCCAGAGCACTTAAAAACCCGCTTCCAAAGAAATGACTCCAGAGCACTTAAAAACCCGCTTCCAAATGAAATGACTCCAGAGCACTTAAAAACCCACTTCAGTGAAAATGACTCCAGAGCACTTAAAAAACCCGCTTCCAACAAAATGACTCCAGAGCACTTAAAAAAACCCAAATGACTCCAGAGCAAAAAAATGACAGTGAAATGTCTGAGAACTTAAAAAACCCACTTGCAACAAAAAATGACTCCAGAGCACTTAAAAACCAGCTTCCAAAAAATGACTCCAGAGCACTTAAAAACCCGCTTCCAAAGAAATGACTCAGAGCACTTAAAAACCCGCTTCCAAAGAAATGACTCCAGAGCACTTAAAAACCCGCTTCCAACGAAATGACTCCAGAGCACTTAAAAACCCCTTTCCAACAAAATGACTCCAGAGCACTTAAAAACCCACTTGCCAAAGAAATGACTCCAGAGCACTTAAAAACCCGCTTCCAACGAATGACTCCAGAGCACTTAAAAACCCGCTTCAAAGAAATGACTCCAGAGCACTTAAAAACCCGAAGTACTTGCAACAAAATGACTCCAGAGCACTTAAAAACCCGCTCCAAAGAAATGACTCCAGAGCACTTAAAAACCTGCTTCCAACAAAATGACTCCAGAGCACTTAAAAACCCACTTCCAACAAAATGACTCCAGAGCACTTAAAAACCCGCTTCCAAAGAAATGACTCCAGAGCACTTAAAAACCCGCTTCAAAAAATGACTCCAGAGCACTTAAAAACCCGCTTCCAAAATGACTCCAAAAAAAAACCCTTCCAGACTCCAGAGCACTTAAAAACCCGCTTCCAAAAAATGACTCCAGAGCACTTAAAAACCCGCTTCCAATGAAATGACTCCAGAGCACTTAAAAACCCGCTTCCAACAAAAATGACTCCAGAGCACTTAAAAACCCGCTTCAACAAAATGACTCCAGAGCACTTAAAACCCACTTGAACAAAATGACTCAGAGCACTTAAAACCCGCTTCAACAAAATGACTCCAGAGCACTTAAAACCCACTTCCAAAGAAATGACTCCAGAGCACTTAAAAACCCACTTCCAAAAAAAATGACTCAGAGCACTTAAAAACCTGCTTCCAAAGAAAAATGACTCCAGAGCACTTAAAAACCCGCTTCCAAAGAATGACTCCAGAGCACTTAAAAACCGCTTTCCAAAGAAAATGACTCCAGAGCACTTAAAAACCCCTTCCAAAGAAATGACTCCAGAGCACTTAAAAACCTGCTTCAAAAAAATGACTCCAGAGCACTTAAAAAAACCACTTCCAAAAAAATGACTCCAGAGCACTTAAAAACCTGCTTCCAGAGAAATGACTCAGAACTTAAAACCCGCTTCCAATGAAATGACTCCAGAGCACTTAAAAACCCGCTTCCAGCACTGAAAAATGACTCCAGAACACTTAAAAACCCGCTTCCAAATAAATGACTCCAGAGCACTTAAAAAACCCGCTTCCAAATGAAATGACTCCAGAGCACTTAAAAAAACCGCTTCCAACAAAATGACTCCAGAGCACTTAAAAACCCGCTTCCAATGAAATGACTCAGAGCACTTAAAAACCCCCTTCAAAAGAAATGACTCCAGAGCACTTAAAAACCCACTTCCAAAAAATGACTCCAGAACACTTAAAAACCCGCTTGCAACAAAATGACTCCAGAGCACTTAAAAACCCGCTTCCAACGAAATGACTCCAGAGCACTTAAAAACCCGCTTCAACAAAATGACTCCAGAGCACTTAAAAACCCGCTTCCAAAGAAATGACTCCAGAGCACTTAAAAACCCGCTCCAAACAAAAATGACTCCAGAGCACTTAAAAACCCGCTTCCAAAGAAATGACTCCAGAGCACTTAAAAACCGCTTCAAAAGAAATGACTCCAGAGCACTTAAAAACCTGCTTCAAAGAAAATGACTCCAGAGCACTTAAAAAAACCGCTTCCAAAATAATGACTCCAGAGCACTTAAAAACCCGCTTGCAATGAAATGACTCCAGAGCACTTAAAAACCCACTTCCAAAGAAATGACTCCAGAGCACTTAAAAACCCGCTTCCAAATAAATGACTCCAGAGCAATTAAAAACCCTTCCAAGGAAATGACTCCAGAGCACTTAAAAACCCACTTCCAAGAAAATGACTCCAGAACACTTAAAAACCTGCTTCCAAAGAAAATGACTCCAGAGCACTTAAAAACCCACTTCCAGTGAAATGTCTGAGAAGTATGTAAAAAACCCGCTTGCAAACGTAAAATGACTCCAGAGCACTTAAAAACCGCTTCCAAAAAAATGACTCCAGAGCACTTAAAAACCCGCTTCCAGTGAAATGTCTGAGAAGTATTTAAAAACCCACTTGCAATGAAATGAGTCCAGAGCACTTAAAAACCCGATTCCAACGAACAACTCCAGAACACTTATGATCTGCTTCCAACAAAATGACAGCAGAGCACATAAAAAACATTTGCAACAAAATGACTCCAGAGCACTTGAAAACCAGCTTCTAAAGAAATGACTCCAGAGCAATTAAAAACCTGCTTCCAATGAAATGACTCCAGAGCACTTAATAAACCGCTTCGACGAAATGACTCCAGTTAATTTAATAACCTGCTTCCAACGAAAAGACTCCAGAGTACTTAAAAACGCCCTGGCAATGAAATGACTCCAGAGCACTTAAAAACCCGCTTCCAACGAAATGAGTCCAGAGCACTAAAAAACCCGGTTCCAAGGAAATGACTCCAGAGCACTTCAAAACCCGCTTGCCAGGAAATGACTCCTGAGCAATTAAAAACCCGCTTCCAACAAAGTGACTCCAGAGCACTTAAAAAACCCGCTTCCAAGGAATTGACTCCAGAGCACTTAAAAACCCACTTGAAGAAGCAACTCCAGAACACTTATGACCCGCTAACAACGAAAAGACTCCAGAGCACTTAAAAAACACACTTCCAGTGAAATGTCTGAAAAGTATGTAAAACCCCGCTTGCAACGAAATGACTCCAGACACTTAAAAACCTGCTTCCAAAGAAATGACTACAGAGCACTAAAAAACCCGCTTCAGAATAAATGACTCCAGAGCAACTAAAAACCCCTTCCAAGGAAATGATTCCAGAGCACTTAAAAACCTGCTTCCAAAGAAATGACTCCAGAGCACTTAAAAAAACCTGCTTCCAGTGAAATGTCTGAGAAGTATGTAAAAAACCCGCTTGCAACAAAATGACACCAGAGCACTTAAAAACCCGGTTCCAAGGAAATGACTCCAGAGCACTTAAAAACCCGCTTGCAAGGAAATGACTCCAGAGCAATTAAAAACCTGCTTCCAAGGAAATGACTCCAGAGCACTTAAAAACCCGCTTCCAAGGAATTGACTCCAGAGCACTTAAAAACCCACTTGCAAAAAAGCAACTCCAGAACACTTAGGACCCGTTTCCAAATGAAATGACTCCAGAGTACTTAAAAACATGCTTCCAACATCATGACTCAGAGAACTTAAAAACCAGCTTCCAACTAAATGACTCCAGTTCACTTTATAAACCCGCTTCCAATGAAATGATTGCAGAGCACTTAAAAACCCACTTCCAGTGAAATTCTGAGTAGTATGTAAAAACCGCTTGGAAACGAAATGACTCCAGAGCACTTAAAACCCTTTCAATGAAAAGACGCAGATTAAAGCACTTAAAACCCGCTTGCAACAAAATAACTCCAGAACACTTAAAAACCATCTTCCAAAGAAATGACTCAGTTCACTTAAAAACCCGATTCCAACGAAAGACTCAGAGCACTTAAAAACCCGCTTGCAACAAAATGACTCCAGAGCACTTAAAAACACTTCTGAATAAATGACTCCAGAGCAATCAAAACCCACTTCCAAGGAAATGACTACAGAGCACTTAAAAACCCGCTTCCAAATAAATGACACCAGAGCAATTAAAAACCCACTTCCAAAGAAATGACTCCAGTTCACTTTATAACCCGCTTCCAACGAAAAATGATTGCAGAGCACTTAAAAACCCGCTTCCAGTGAAATGTCTGAGAAGTATGTAAAAACCTGCTTGGAAACGAATGACTCCAGAGCACTTAAAAACCCGATTCTAAAGAACAAATCCACAACACTTATGACCCGCTTCCAACAAAAGGACTCCAGAGCACTTAAAAACCCACTTCCAAAAAATTACTCCAGTTCACTTAATAACCCACTTCCAACAAAAAGACTCCAGAGCACTTAAAAACCTGCTTGCAAAAAAATGACCCCAGAGCACTTATTAACCCGCTTTCCAAATAAATGACTCAGAGCAAATAAAAACCCACTTCAAAGAAATGACTCCAGACCTCTTAAATACCCACATCCAACGAAATGTCTACACAGTACATAATAACTCACTTTAAACGAAATGACCTCAGAGCACACAAAAATCTGCTTCCAATGAAATGACTCCAGAGCACTCAAAAACCCACTTCCAACGAAATGACTCCAGTTCACTTAATAAAACGCTTCCAACGAAAAGACTCCTGAGCACTCAAAAACCCGCTTCCAACAAAAATGACTCCAGAGCACTAAAAACCCGATTCCAAATAAATGACTCAGAAATTAAAAACCAACTTCCAAGGAAATGACTTCAGAGCACTTAAAACCTGCATCCAATGAAATATCTATACAATATAATAACCCGCTTTAAAAACGAAATGACCTCAGAGCCCACAAAAATCTGCTTTCATTGAAATGACTCCAGAGCACTTAAAAACCCACTTCCAAAGAAATGACTCAATTAACTTTATAACCCGCTTCCAATGAAATGACTGCAGGAACTTAAAAAACCTGCTTCCAGTGAAATTCTGAGCTGTATGTAAAAAACCGCTTGGAACGAAATGACTCCAGAGCACTTAAAAACCCGATTACAAAGAAAAAGACTCCAGAGCACGTAAAAACCGCATGCAACAAAATAACTCCAGAGCACTTAAAACCAGCTTCCAAAGACATGACTCCAGTTCACTTAATAACCCGATTCCAAAGAAAATCTGCAGAGCACTTAAAAACCACAAAACAAAAATGACGCCAGAAAGCACTTAAAAACCAGCTTGGAAGGAAATGACTCCAGAGCACTTAAAAACCTGCTTCCAACAAAATGTCTACACAGTATATAATAACTCGGTTTAAACGAAATGACCTCAGAGCACACCAAAATTCCTTCCAATGAAATGACTCCAGAGCACTTAAAAACCCGCTTCCAAAGAAATGGCTCCAGTTCACTTAATAACCCGCTTCCAATGAAATGACTCCAGAGCACTTAAAAACCCTCTTGCAACACAAATGACTCCAGAGCACTTAAAAACCCGCTTCCAATGAAATGTCTGAGAAGAATATAAAAACCTGCTTCCAAAGAAATGACTCCAGAGCACTTAAAAACCTGCTTCCAAAGAAATGACTCCAGAGCACTTAAAAACCTGCTTCAGTGAAATGTCTGAGAAGTATTTAAAAACCCACTTGCAAATGAAATGAGTCCAGAGCACTTAAAAACCCGATTCCAACCAACAACTCAGAACACTTATGATCTGCTTCCAACAAAATGAGAGCACAGCACATAAAAACCATTTGCAACAAAATGACTCCAGAGCACTTGAAAACCAGCTTCAAAGAAATGACTCCAGAGCAATTAAAAACCTGCTTCAATGAAATGACTCCAGAGCACTTAAAAACCCGCTTAAAAAAAAATGACTCCAGAGCACTTAAAAACCCCCTTCCAACGAAATGACTCCAGAGCACTTAAAAAATGCCCTGGCAATGAAATGACTCCAGAGCACTTAAAAACCCACTTCCAAAAAATGACTCCAGAGCACTAAAAACCGGTTCCAATGACTCCAGAGAAAAAAACCGCTTCCAAGACTCCAGAGCACTTAAAAACCCGCTTGCAAAAAATGACTCCAGAGCAATTAAAAACCCGCTTCCAATGAAATGTCTGAGAAGTATAAAACCCAGTTATGACTCCAGAGCACTTAAAAACCCAGAGCACATAAAAAACCCGAATTGACTCCAGAGCACTTAAAAACCCTTCTTGAAATGACTCCAAGCAACTTAAAAACACTTAACAAAATGACTCCAGAACACTTAAAACCAAAAAAATGACTCCAGAGCACTTAAAAACCCGCTTGCAACAAAATGACTCAGAGCACTTAAAAACCCACTTCCAAAGAAATGACTCCAGAGCAATTAAAAACCATTTCCAACGAAATGACTCAGAAAAAATGTCTCTATGAAAAGACTCAGAGCACTTAAAACCCCAACACTTGCAATAAATGACTCCAGACACTTAAAACCTGCTTCCAAAGAAATGACTCCAGAGCACTTAAAAAACCCAGAGCACTTAAAACCCGCTTCAAATGACTCCAGAGCAACTAAAACCCACTTCCAAGGAAATGACTCAGAGCACTTAAAAACCTGCTTCCAAAGAAATGACTCCAGAGCACTTAAAAAACCTGCTTCCAGTGAAATGTCTGAGAAGTATGTAAAAACCCGCTTGCAAAAAATGACTAAAAAAAACCCGCTTCCAACAAATGACTCCAGAGCACTTAAAAACCCGTTCCAAAGAAATGACTCAGAGCAATTAAAAAACCCGCTTGCAACAAAATGACTCCAGAGCACTTAAAAACCCGCTTCCAAAAAATGACTCCAGAAATGACTCAGAGCACTTAAAAACCCGCTTCCAAGAATGACTCCAGAGCACTTAAAAACCCGCTCAGAGCACTTAAAAACCGCTGCTTCCAAAGAAATGTCAAGGAAACTCCAGAGCAATTAGAGCACTTAAAAACCTGATTCAAAAAATGACTCCAGAACACTTAAAACCTGCTTCCAACAAAATGACAGCAGAGCACTTAAAAACCCATTTGCAACAAAAATGACTCTCAGACTTGAAAACCAGAAAGAAATGACTTAAAAAAAACCCGCTTCCAACATCATGACTCCAGAGAACTTAAAAACCAGCTTCCAACAAAATGACTCCAGTTCACTTTATAATCCGCTTCCAACGAAATGTTTGCAGAGCACTTAAAAACACGCTTCCAGTGAAATTCTGAGAAGTATGTAAAAACTGCTTGGAACGAAATGACTCCAGAGCACTTAAGAACCCGCATCCAATGAAATATCTATACAGTATATAGTAACTCGCTTTAAAGGAAATGACCTCAGAGCACAGAAATATCCGCTTCCATTGAAATTACTCCAGAGCACTTAAAAACCCGCTTCCAAAGAAATGACTCCAGTTCACTTTATAACCCGCTTCTAACGAAATGATTGCAGAGCACTTAAAAACCTGCTTCCAGTGAAATGTCTGAGAAGTATGTAAATACCTGCGTGCAACAAAATGACTCCAGAGCACTTAAAAACCCGATTCCAACGAACCACTCCAGAACACTTATGACCTGCTTCCAACAAAATGACTCCAGAGCACTTAAAAACCCTCTTCCAACGAAATGACTTCAGAGCACTTAAAAACCCGCTTCCAATGAAATGTCTGAGAAGTATGTAAAAACCCGCTTCCAAGGAAATGACTCCAGAGCACTTAAAAACCTGCTTCCAAAAAATGACTCCAGAGCATTTATAAACCTGCTTCCAACGAAATGACTAAGGATCACATAGAAACCTGCTTCCAACAAAATGACTACACAGCACATAAAAACCTGATTCCAATGGAATGTCTACACAGCAAATAAAAACCCACTTCCAACGAAATGACTCAGGAACACATAAAAGTCCGCTTCCAATGAATTGATTCAGGAGCACTTAAAAACCCGCTTCCAACGAAATGTCCACAAGGAACATAAAAATCCGCTACAAACGAAAAGCCTTCAGAGCATATAAAAACCCCCTTCCAAATAAATTACAACACAGCACATAAAAACCTGCTTCCAACAAAATGAATCCAGAGCACATAAAAACCCGCTTCCAACGAAATGACTCAGGAGCACAAAAAAACATGCTTCCAACGAAGTGACTCCAGAGCACATAAAATCCTGCTTCAAAAAAAAAAAAAACTCCAGAGAACATAAGAAACCTCTTGCAACGAAAAATTCTAAGAGCACATAAACATAAAAACCCTCTTGCAACGAAATGACTCCAGAGCACTTAAAAACCTGCTTACAACTTAATGAATCCAGAGCACTTAATAACTGGCTTCTAAAGAAATGACTCCACAGCACTTAAAAACCCGCTTCCAAGGAAATAACTCCAGAGCACTTAAAACCCGCTTCCAACAATAGGACTCCAGAGCACTTAAAAATGTGCTTCCAATGAAATGACCTCAGAGCACAGAAAAACACACTTCCAATGCAATTATTCCAGAGCACTTAAAAACCCGCTTCCAAGGAAATCACTCCAGTGCACTTAAAAACCCACTTCCAATGAAATGACTCCAGAGCACTTAAATAGCCACATCGAACGAAATGACTCCAGAGCAATTATATACCCGCTTTCAACAAAATGACTCCAGAGCACTTAAATATCCATTTACAATGAAATAACTCCAGAGCACTTAAAAGCCTGCTTCCAAGGAAATGACTCCATAGCACTTAAAAACCCGCTTCCAACGAAATGACTCCAGAGCATATAAAAACCCGCTTCCAATGAAAGGACTCCAGAGTACTTAAAAACGTGCTTCCAACGAAATGACCTCACATCACAGAAAAACACGCTGTGAAAATGACTCAGGAGCACTTAAAAACCCGCCTCCCAGGAAATGACTCCAAAGCACTTTAAAACCCGCTTCCAATGAAATGACTCCAGAGCACCTAAAAACCCGCTTCCAACGAAATGACTCCAGAGCATATAAAAACCCGCTTCCAACGAAATACCTCCAGAGCACTTAAAAACCCACTTTCAAGTAAATGACTCCAGAGCATTTAAAAATCTGCTTCCAAGGAAATGACTCCATCGCACTTAAAAACCCGCTTCCAACAAAAAAATGACTCCAGAAAACTGAAAACCTGCTTCCAACCAAATGCTCCAAAGCATATAAAAACCTGCTTGCAACGAAAGGACTCCTTAGCACTTAAAAATCTGCTTCCAACCAAATGACTCCAAAGCAATTAAAAATCCGCTTTCAATGAAATGACTGAGATGTACATAAAAACTCGCTTCCAAGGAAGTGGGTCCAGAGTACTTAAAAAAAGGCTTCCTATGAAATGACTCCAGAGCACTTAAAAACCAGCTTTCTGATGTCCATCCTCTTTGCCTTTCCAGATGGGGATTGGACATTTTAGTTAGTGTCCTCTCTCTTGCTTAGTTTCTTTAGATGCACAGGTTGTTGTGAGTTTGTCCTATGTTGTATGTTTATATGAGTGAGTATATACCATGTGTGTCTTTTTGCTTCTGGGACAACTCACTCAGGATGATCCTTTCCAGATCGAACCATTTACCTGCAAATTTCATGATTTCCTTATTTTTCATTGCTGAGTAATATTGCATTGTGTAGATTTCCCACAATTTCTGCATCCATTCTTCATTTGAGGGGCATCTGGGTTGTTTCCTGCTTCTGGCTATTACAAATAAAGCTGCTACAAACATGGTTGAGCAAATGTCCTTTTTGTGTACTTGAGCCTCTTTTGGATATATGCCCAGGAGTGGTATGGCTGGATCTTGAGGAAGCGCTATTCCTAGTTGTCTGAGAAAGTGCCAGATTGATTTCCAGAGTGGTTATATGAGTTTACATTCCCACCAGCAGTGGAGAAGGGTTCCCCTTTCTCCACAACCTCTCCAGCATGTGTTGTTACTTGAGTTTTTGATCTTGGCCATTCTCAATGGTGTAAGGTGAAATCTCAGGGTTGTTTTGATTTGCATTTCCCTAATGGCTAGTGAGGTTGAGCATTTCTTTAAATGCTTCTCTGCCATTTGATGTTCCTCTACAGAGAGTTCTCTGTTTAGCTCTGTTTCCCATTTTTTAAGTGGATTACTTGGTTTGCTGCTTTTCAGCTTCTTTAGTTCTTTATATATACTGGATAAGAGTCCTCTATCAGATAAAGGGTTGGTGAAGATTCTTTCCCAATCTGTAGGTGGTGGCTTTGTTTTGATGACGGTGTCCTTTGCTTTGCAGAAGCTCTTCAGTTTCATGAGGTCCCATTTATTGATTGTTGCAGGAAACAACCTAGGAACCTACCACAGAGGGCCTCTGAAAGCCTCTGCCCTACAGGCTATCAATGCAGATGCTGAGCCTGATGGGCAACTGTTGGGCAGAGTGAAGGGAATTTTATGTAAGAACTGGGAAATAGTAAGAGCTGGAGAGGACAGGGTCTGCACAAGGAGAGCAACAGAACAAGAAAATTTGAACACAGGGAACTTCCCAGAGACTCATACTCCAACCAAGGACTATTCATAGAGATAACCCAGAACCCCTGCACAGATGTAGCTCAGGGCAGTTCAGAGTCCAATTGGGTTACATAGTAATGTGAAGAGGGACTGCCTCTGACATAATCTAATTGCCCTGCTCTTTGATCACCTCCCCCTGGGGGGGAGCAGCCTTACCAGGCCATAGTAGAGGACAATGCAGCCACTTTTGATGTGAACTGATAGACTAAGATCAGAAAGGAGAGGAGAACCTCCCTATCAGTGGACTTGGGGAGTGGCATGCATGCAGAGGGAGGAGAGCGGGTGGGATTGGGAGGGGAGGGAGGGGCTTATGGGGGATGCAGAATGAATAAAGTGTAATTGATGAAAATAAATAAATAAATATGCAATCTCAAAAAAAAAAAAAAATCCCTTTCAACGAAATGACTCCAGAGCATATAAAACCTGGTTCCAACGAAATGACTCCAGAGCCCTTAAAACCTGCTTCCAATGAAATGACTGAGAAGTACATAAAAACCAGCTTCCAACTAAATGACTGCAGAGCACTTAAAAACCAGTTTCCACGAAATGACTGAGAAGTACTTAAAACCCGCTTCTAATGCATTGACTCCAGAGCACTTAATAACCTGCTTCCAACGAAATGACTCCAGAGCACTTAAAACCTGCTTCCAACGAAATGACTCCAGAGCACATGAAAGCCTGCTTCCAATGAAACAATTCAGAACACTGTAAAACCTGCTTCAATGAAATGATTCTACAGCACATAAAAACATGCTTCCAACAAAAGACTGAGAAGCATATAAAAACCTGCTTCTAATGAAATGACTATAGAGCACATAAAAACCTGCTTCTAACAAAATTACTATAAAGCACATATAAATCCGCTTCCAACAAAATGACCCCATACCACAAAAATACCTGCTTCCAACAAAATGACTATAGAGCACATAAAAACCCTCTTCCAATGAAATGACTCCAGAGCACAGAAAAACCTGCTTCCAACGAAAAGACTGAGAAGCACATAAAAACCCGCTTCCAACGAAATGACCCCAGACCACAAAAACCTGCTTCCAACAAAATGACTCCAGAGCACAGAAAAAACCCTTCCAACAAAATGACTCCAGAGCACATAAAAACCTGCTTCCAATCTGTAGGCAGTCATTTTGTTTTGATTACGGTGTCCTTTGCTTTACAGAAGCTTTTCAGTTTCATGAAGTACCATTTATTTATGGTTCTTAGAGCCTGTGCTGTTGGTGTTCTGTTCAGGAAGTTGTCTCCTTTGCCAATGAGTTCTAGGCTCTTCCCCACTTTTTCTTCTAACAGATTTAGAGTATGTGGTTTTATGTTGAGGTCTTTGATCCACTTAGACTTTAGTTTTGTGCAGGGTGATAAATGTGGATCTATTTTTATTTTTATTTTCTACATGTAGACATCCAATTAGACCAGCACCATCTGTTGAAGATGCTATCTTTTTCCATTGAATTGTTTTGGCTGCTTTGTCAAAAAATCGAGTATTCATAGGTACATGGGTTTATTTCGGGGTCTTCTATGCAGTTCCATTGATCCTCCTTTCTTTTTCTATGCCAATACCATGCAGTTTTTATTACTATTGCTCTGTAGCACAACTTGAGATCAGGGATGCAGATACCTCCAGATGATCTACTGTTGTACAGAGTTGTTTTGTAGATTCTGGGTTTTTGTTTCTCCATATGAAGCTGAGAATCTTTTTTTTCAAGGTCTGAAAAAAATTGAGTTGGTATTTTGATGGGAATTGTGTTGAATCTGTAAATTGCTTTTGGGATGTTGGCCATTTTCACAATGTTAATCCTACCAATCCATGAGCATGGGAGATCTTTCCATCTTCTGATATCTTCTTCAATTATTTTCTTCAGAGACTTGAAGTTTTTTTCTCAAACAGGTCTTTCACTTGGTTGGTTAATGTCACCCCAAGGTACTTTATGTTATTAGTAGCTATTGTGAAGGGTGTTGTTTCCCTAATTTCTTTCTCAGCCCTTTTGTCTTTTGTGTACAGGAGGGCTTCTGAGTTTTTTGAGTTGATTTTGTATCCTGCCACTTTGCTGAAGGTGTTTATCAGCTGAAGGAGTTCTCTGGTTGAGTTTTTGGGGTCGCTCATGTATACTATCATATCATCTGCGAATAGTGACCCTTTGACCTCTTCCTTTTCAATTTGTATCCCCTTGATCTCCTTTAGTTGTCTTATTGCTCTGGCTAGGACTTCAATTACTATGTTGAAGAGCTATGGAGAGAGTGGGCAGCCTTGTCTTGTCCCTGATTTCAGTGGGATTGATTTAAATTTCTCTCCATTGAGTTTGATGTTGGCTATAGGCTTGCTGTATATTGCCTTTACTATGTTTAGATATGTGCCTTGTATTCTGATCTCTCCAATACTTTGAACATGAATGGGTGTTGGACTTTGTCAAATGCTTTTTCAGCGTCCAAGGAGATGATCATGTGATTTTTCTCCTTCAGTTTGTTTATGTGGTGGATTACATTGATGGATTTCCGTATGTTGAACCACCCTTGCATGCCTGAGATGAAGCCTACTTGGTCATGATGGATGATATCTTTGATGTGTTCTTGGATTCGGTTTGCAAGTATTTTATTGAGTATTTTCGCGTCAATATTCATAAGAGAGATAGTTCTGAAGTTCTCTTTTTTGGTTGGGTCTTTGTGTGGTTTGGGTATCAGGGTGACTGTCGCTTCATAGAATGATTTTGGTAGTGTTCCTTCTGTTTCTATTTTGTGGAATAGTTTGAGGAGAATTGGTATTAGCACTTCTTTGAAGGTCTGGTAGAATTCTGTGCTGAAACCATCTGGCCCAGGGCTTTTTTCGAGGGGAGACTGTTAATGACTGCTTCAATTTCCTTGGGTGATATAGGGTTATTCAGTCTTTCTACCTGATCTTGACTTAATGTTGGTAGATGGAATCTATCAAGAAAATTGTCCATTTCGTTTAGATTTTCAAATTTTGTGGCGTATAGGCTTTTATAGTATGACCGAATGATTGTTTGGATTTCCTCAGTGCCTGTGGTTATGTCCCCCTTTTCATTTCTGATTTTGCTGATTTGGATAGATTCTCTCTGCTTTTTAGTCAGCTAAGGGTTTGTCTATCTTGTTGATTTTCTCAAAGAACCAGCTCTTGGTTTCATTGATTCTTTGAATAGTTTTATATGTTTCTAATTGATTGATTTCAGCCCTGAGTTTGATTATTTCAGCCTTCTGCTCCTCTTGGGTGTATCTGCTTTTTTTCTAGGGTTTTCAATTGGGCCATTAAGTTACTTGTATGTGATGTTACAAATTTCTTCTTGAAGGCACTTAGTGCTATAAATTTTCCTCTGAGCACTGCTTTCAATGTGTCCCATAAATTTGGGTATGTTGTGTCTTCACTTTCATTGAGTTTTAGGAAGTCTTTAATTTCTTTCCTTATTTCTTCCTTAACCCAGCTGTCATTGAGTAACAAGTTGTTCAGTTTCCATGTGTGTGTACGTTTTTTGGTTATTTCCATTGTTGTTGATGTCCATGGTGGTCTGATAGAATACAAGGGATTATCTCAATCTTTTTATATCTGTTGAGGCTTGTTTTGTGACCAACTATATGGTCTGTTTTGGAGAAGGTTCCATGAGGTGCTGAAAAGAAGGTATACTCTTTTGAGTTTGGGTGGAAAGATCTGTAGACGTCTATTAGGTCCATTTGATTTAGGGACTCTTTAAGTGCTTTTATTTCCCTATTTGGTTTCTGTTTAGTTGATCTGTCCCTTGGTGAGAGTGGGGTGTTGAAGTCACCCACTACTAGGGTATTGCAGTCAATGTGTGGTTTAAGCTTTAATAATGTTTCATTTATGAATGTAGGTGGTCTTGTATTTGGGGCATAGATGTTTAGAATTGTGATGTCTTCTTGGTGAATTTTTCCTTTGTTGAAAATGTAGTGCCCCTCTATGTCTTTTTTGGTTAGTTTTGGTTCAAAATCTATTTTATTAGATATTAGGATAGCCCCTCCTGCTTGTTTTTTGGGGTCCATTTGCTTGAAAAACTGTTTTCCAGCCTTTTACTCTGAGGTAATGTTTATCTTTGTTGCATAGGTGTGTTTTTTGGATGCAGCAGAATGTTGGTTCCTGTTTCCACACCCATTCTGTTAGTCTGTGTCTTTTTATTGCAGAGTTGAGTCCATTATTGTTGATAGATAATAATGACCATTGAATGTTATTTCCTATTATTGTGGAGTTGGCGATGTTACTGTTAATCATTGCTTGTTTGCTTTTGATTTTTGTTGGAAGTTATCTTTAACCTATGTTTTCTTGGGTGTATTTGTTTTCATTGGATTGGAATTTTCCTTCTACTAGTATCTTCTGTAGGGCTGGGTTGCTGTTCAAATATTGCTTAAATTTAGTTTTGTCGTGGAATATTTTATTTTCTCCATATATGTTGATTAAAAGCTTTGCTGGGTAAAGTAGTCTAGGTTGGCATCTGTGGTCCATTAGGGCCTCCATGATATCTCCCAGGCCCTTCTGGCTTTCATAGTTTCTGATGAGAAGTCAGGTGTGATTCTGATAGGTTTGCCTTTATATGTTAATTGGTCTTTTTCCCTTGCTGCTTTTAGTATCTTTTCTTTGTTCTGTAGATTAAGTGTTTTGACTATGATGTGGCGTGAGGAGTTTCTTCTCTGGTCTAGTCTATTTAGTGTTCTGTAGGCCTCTTGTATATTTGTGGACATCTCTTTCTTTAGTTGGGAAATTTTTCTTCTATGATTTTCTTGAAAATATTTTCTGGACCTTGTAGCCTGGAGTCTTCTTCTTCTTCAATTCCTATTATTCTTATATTTTGCCTTTTCATGGCGTCCTTGATTTCTTGGATGGTTTGTGTTTGGGATTTTTCTGATTTTACTTTTGCTTTGAGAGAAGTATCAATTTCTGTGAGTGTATCTTCAGCCCCCAAGATTCTCTCTTCCATCTCTTGTATTATATTAGTCATGCTTACCTTTGTGATTCCTTCTCTTTTCTCTAAGTTCTTCAGTTCCAGGATTTTCTTGGTTTGTGTTTTCTTTTTTTTTCCCCTTTCTTTTTAGATTTATTATTTGTACAGTATTCTGTCTGCATGTATGCCTACATGCCAGAAGAGAGCACCAGATCTCATCATAGATAGTTATGAGACACCATTTGGTTGCTGGGAATTGAACTCAGGACCTTTGGAAGAACAATCAGTGTTCTTAACCTCTGAGGCATCTTGGAGATGCCCGGTTTGTGTTTTCTTTATTGATTCTAATTCTGTTTTCATGTCTTGAAACATTTCCTTCATCTGTTTAAGTCTGGATTCCTGTGTCTCCAAGATGGTCTCTATTTTTTTGTTTGTTTCTTCTCTTAGTGCCTATGCTTCTGCCTCAATTGTTTGGATATAT